>JAFEMH010006514.1:0-121214 GCA_022495995.1 Adenophora triphylla var. japonica
TGAAATGTAAATAACAACTAAACTAAGGAAATTGTTATAAAAACTTAGGATAAATGACTATATAATAGTCACTTATCAACAAGTACTTGGAATTGATGGGCATATGTGAATAAAATCTCTATCTGTTATTTGTAAAAGTGCCACTACTTGTTATTTGAAAAAGTATCTTTCATTGTCGTTCTCAGTACCTGAACTACTTATTGCACATGTTGCACTTTCGTTGATATATATTATTAAACTCCGTTTGTTCCGGCGTCTTTTCTTAGAAACCGAAGAGACCCCGTATGAACTTACTGAGCTTTGTTCGCTCACCCTTTCATATTCCTTCCCCTCCCAGGTAATAAATGATTGGAGTGGATTGGCTGCATGGTTGGTGGATTAGCGGCTATTGGAGTTCGAGTTTTTACTTTTAGAACATTAAGTATTTCGTTGAGCTAGTGGACTGTACTAGCCGTAGAAATTGTTACCGTTTTCAGCATTTAAGTTATTTCAAATTATGGTTAGTTTTTAAACTATGGTTTTTTAGTAGCCGTTGGAGGTTATTTTATTATCGATTAAGTATTATTATTATGTATGGATTTTGGGGTCGTTATAGCTTCCCCATCCTTGTTTCTCCTTCCCTCCTTTCCTGAGGGATTTGAAATCGTGCATATCTCGGTCCGGATCATAGCAGCTCATCACATATCTTTACATAATATGGGTTAGTCCATATCTTCCATATTTCTCTTGATTTGTAATTAGCCTTACAATAGTTTGTTCTTAGCAACATATATATATATAGAACACCTTCTGTACACAAACATTAAGAGAGAATAAATCAATAATTCTTACTCCTCAATATGGTTCAAATTTAGATGGCATTCGGAAACTCGTTTCACTCTACATTTCCGAGAATAGTAGTAGTCTCCAACAGTAGCCAGCAACGGCAACACCAAGTCTAAAGTGTCTACTTTGGTGGTAACATAGTGGATGTTGAAGGTTTAGTTTCAGCTCAGAAAAATCTCAACATATGAGAAAGCGGATATATCCAAATATGTTTGAGATGTAATTATTAGGCGCCAACTCTAATGTCCAGCGAAAGAGTGACGATGACACAAAGTATTTAAACGTTTCCTGGAGCAGGTAGCAAATAAGGCTTTAAGCATAAAAAGGATTTCACTCTAAATATTTAGAGTTAAGTAATCAAATAATAATAAGTGAAACAAAAAAAGTGAAGCGGTAAATTAAGTCCTAACCAACATCTAAACAAATAACAATCTTCCTTTTTTGAGAAGCCAATTCTAAACAAAAGAGAAAATAAATGACTTGTAAGAAATCTAGATGTGATTACATATGTAAGACACAAACTACACTACGCTACCTAAACAACTATCTTGAATCCAAAAAATATGAGGAGACTTCTCTTACAAAGAATTCTTAATGCGTGAACGCTTTGCTTGGCTGAATAAATATTTATATCCGGGCGGTCATTCAAAGCCTTCAATCAAGTATCTTCTTTCTTTATAGCAATCCTGATCCTATGGGGAAGCTTAACAAAGAGATCTATTAGTATCGTTAGATCTGGATCTAGCAATCAAAATATATTTACATAGATGAAAGAAATGTCCAAATTATATCCAAATATCATTACCACGTATGCATCTACAAATCTTTTATAGGAAAGTCAAAAATATTACTTGCAAAAACTTACAGATTGGTTGCAAATTCAGGAAGAGCCAATGTTATTTCAGATCCTCACTCTTTCAATATCCCCCTATTTTGGAATTTTTGGTCAGAATAAAGATTTAAAAATAAATTCATATAACCCAGATCTTAGATTCCAGAACTGCCTGAAATGAATGTGTAAGAGGATCTGTGGGGCACATTAACACACAAATCTACATATAAATTAGATATACCCAAAAATAGATGGTTCAACAAACACATAAACATCATCTCACCAAATTGTTTAAGACATTGCAAGACCAAATATTGTTTAAAATGGGAACAAATGAACAATGGGACAAAACAAAATGGCTGGACTCCCCCTGAGTTGTTGGGCCTCAAGCTTCTTGACCTTCATCGCTTTGGTTCCCAGCTTCCTCTCTTCCTTTTTGACTAGAAAGTGTAGTCATATATCCTTCTAAAAATCACCTTCATGTTGTCAATTTGCAAGTGTGGGTAGTAAGAGCTTTCAAAAGCTATAATCTCAACATCCGATGCATGCCGGCTAGAATATGATGGAAACGTCAAATGTGTGTCAAGATGTGGCCACATCTTGACTTACATGTATAATGCAGCGGGAGGATCAATCTCATATCTAATGGTAGGCCCCGCGGTGCCTCTGCTTTTTATCGAGCATTTTATTGGTCTGCTTTGGCAGCTCAGAATCACGCACCTTAGGCTCAGCCTTTTCATTTAAACCCCTTCCTCCTTAGGATTTGGGATATTTGAGAAGGATCAAAAATGGACCATTTCTTGGAAGAGGATTCACAATACCCAAAAATATTTTTGAAAATGAAAGCCCAAAAATGAAGAGTTTCTCTTAGAACCCATCCTATACAATAAGTTAGCATGTACCTGAGTGACAGTGGTTTTGTTATTTGAGGGAAAGAGATTGGCTGTAGAGTATGGGGTTGAGAAAACAATATAAAGTGGTGAGGGAGACCACTACCCTGAGTATTTTGGATTGGTGGGCACAGAGGTTTAGCTTCCCATGAGTTATGGTGGTGACGATCTCACTCTCAGGAGCCTCATAGTCCTCATCAGGTACTTCTTCTAACCCAAGGAAGGTATTGATGACATTCAGGAGAAGGGTATAAATTTATCCTTAACATAAATGTTATGGAACATGGAGGATCATGGATTGTTCAAGCCCTTAGTCAGGATTCACATGAGAACTCATGAAGCAATTTTGAGTAAAAGGGCTTTCAGTGACCCAAATAAGTGAAAGTCCCTTATACTTAAAAAATGGAACTCACCTGAGTCTAAGAAATGTCTCCCTATCCCCTTTCATCTCCTTAGGCCAGTTCCTTGTTTACAATTTGGCCCAAACCTTTCAGAAGGCACCTAAAGATGAGAAATTTTGGGGAGATAGAGGTCACGGTAGTAGAGAAGGAAGGAGGAGGAATTAATTTGCCCCTTTTGCATGGGAAGGTTATTGGTAGATGTGGCTGCAGATATATGCACATAGGAACCGCATCCTTTAATGGAGAAAGACTGTGCTACTTTTTCTCTTCCACAACATTTGGGTTTTCTTGATCAACCTCTTGATCCTCTATTTTATCTATCTCATCTGGCCTTTTCTTGAAGTTCTCATCCTCTGTTGTGTCATCATTCCTTCACTAGCAATCTTCCCCTTCTTCGAATTGGATCTACCTCTTAAGGTTAGATCATCTGGCAACGGCCTTTTTCTTCCATTTCAAAGGTAACATTAGGTTACCCAAGGATCACTCTTCAGTTCATCTTGTGAGGGCACTTCTTTTGCCTTTGCGGCCCTAGGCATATGAAACCAATCCTGGATTGGGTTTCATTTCTCTTCTTCTGTCCTCCTCGCACGCTTGGATGGTAGTTGAGGGTTTCCAGCCTCATGTGTATTATTTAGCTAATTGGGTCTCACACAATTTTTCGCTGAATAGGACCTTCTGGGGCTTCTTCAGAGGAGAGACTTTACTTTTAGGAACTTCTCCTTTGGTAATAAAGTTAGGTGCCTTCCTTTTTTTAGAGGTAGGAGAGGTTACTATGGGAACAAATGTCGATTGAGGAGTGGTGATGTCTGGCGTAGAAGTTGGAAATAATAGAAGAGTAGGTATTTCTGTCGCCGGAGGAGGATGATGATGGAGGAGTGAATGGGAGGCCCCACAAGATGTCTCGTTGGTTGGAGTATGTATCTCCGTGGAAGGAGTTTCTGCTGGTGTAGGTTCCGTTAGAAGTGGAACAGGGTGAGCGGTTGTTGGTTGTAGTTCTCCTTGTAGCTACCGACCTCCTCGAGGCCTCGCTATTGAGATCCAATGCACAGTCAAAGTACTTGGCTGGGCTATGGGGCTTGGAGGATTCATTCTTCTACGCAGAGATTGAATAGACGAGAGAGAAGCAAATATGGTGTGTGTGTTTGAGAGTAGAGTAGAGAGAGAGAAACACATATGAATTTTAAGGGATGAAGTGGCAGGGTATAAGTCACATTTATACTCACGACTCCCCTTTGCTCTCAAATGAAGGACTCTCACATCAATAGAAACACCAGGTTAAGGCGTATGATGTGATTGAGGGGCAACAAAAACCATAGTCCCTTGGAATTAGACAAGATAACCACCAAAATTGAAAGATTAAATTCAATCAAAATTCTATCTACCTTTCAATATAACAACAGATCCGTTAGACAAATCTTTCCAAATTTACCCCTTGAGAATTGTCCATCCTTTCTCTGTGAGGATCTTGATACAAATCTACCTTTTAATGAAGGATATTGTAAATAAAAAACATGTTAAATCAAAGAATAAGTCAATTATGAAAATAAATGAGAAAATATATTTACAAGGCACCCCATATGACCTAAAATGCTTTGTATGTCTACAATGATGCAACACATAGGTGATGGGAACAATCTCAATTTCAGATGTGACATAAGATGTAAGTTACATGAAGTCAATGGGCAATAATCTAATCTCCACAGCCTCTAAAATGCATCCACCAATTTTCTTGTGTGGATAAAATATATAATTAGAGTAGCTTTTAATTTTTATTACTCAAAGATAGCCATTTGTCTAGTGATCTTTTCAAATTTGATTTCAAACTATTATCTTGATGATCACTTGATCACATTGAATTGGCTTCATGCAGATGGGTGAATCAGCTGTTTCTCTTGCTAATAGGGCATCCACTTTGAGATATCTAGAAAGATTATAAAAATCAAAAGACAACATGAACAAGAAATACCCACAATCAAGTAAACAGTCATGTCAAGTATGAAAACAAAAAAGTGACCACAAGATTGTTCGTGCCAATGCATGATATTTTTGGATTTTTCTACTTTCTGTTTTTTTTAGTTAGTTAATATACATATGTGTCAATGGATGTATGCACATTTGTGCTCATATCCTCAAATATCACATGGTTCTTTGATATGTCTTAGGCACTTTTGTTATCACAGAAGACAATAAAATTTTGCTACTTAATCCATAATATTTAAGCATTTGATTCATCCATAGTAGCTGTGTGCAACAACATCCAAGGGCAATATATCCCTCAACTCTTGAGAGAGACACATAATTTTGCTTTCTATCATCACTATTGCCTACCCAATCAGAGTCACTATAACCTACCAAGTTAGTGTTTGTCTCTTTAGAATAGTGTAACCCTAGGTTGGTAGTTCCACTCACATATATAATGATCCTTTTCAAAGCTTTAAGATGGGAAAGATTTGGGTTTTCTTAGTACCCAGTACAGAGACATATACTATACATTATGTCAAGCCTACTTGCTGTGAGATGCAACATGCTTCCTATCATACTTATATACACAGTTAGGTCCACCATTTGACCATCAGCATCTAGGATAAGTCTTTGGGATGACCCCATAGGTGTTTTGAGGTGAGAGGAATTTTCAAGGGAGAACTTTTTTACAAGGTTCTTAGCATACTTGGGTTGGGAGATGAAATTTCTGTTCCCTTCTTGAACTGTTTGATCTGTAGGACCCAGGAAATATCTGGGTCAACTCTACTTACCATGCTCATCTCAAATGTGGAGGCCATGCTTTCCACAAATGCAGCCAGCCTGGTGTCTGAATTGGATCCAAACACTATATCATCCACATTGATTTGAGCCACAATGATTTCCTTCTTCCCTCTTCTCACAAATAAAGTTTTATCTACCTCACCTCTCTTGAACCCTAAAATGAAGCAAGTGATCAGTCAACCTACTTCATGTGCTGCTTCTATGTTTGTTTCAGGCCCATACAAAGCCTTCTTCAACCTATAAACATGGTTTGGGAACTCATGGTCCTCAAAACCTTTAGGTTGTTCTACATAGGCCTCTTCATTCAATACACCATTCAAAAAGGCACTCTTAACATCCATTTGATAAAGAGTCAGCTTGAGATAGCAAGTTATGGCCAACATGAGTCTAATGGACTCAATCCTATAAACAGGAGCAAAGGTCTCCTCAAAATTAACCCCTTCAACCTTGTATACCCCTGAGCTACAAGCCTGGCTTTATTTCCTAGTGATCACTCCCTTCTCATAAGTTTTATTTTTTGAAGATCCATTTGGTACCTATGACATTCCCATGCAGAGGGTCTAGGTACTAGGGTCCACACATCATTTTTCTCAAACCGACACAACTCCTCTTGTACGGCCAAAATCCAAATTCTAATCCTTTAAAGCCTCATTTATATTCTTAGGCTCAATATCAATCACACATAACAACAGTAACTTACCTTGGAGAATGGAGATGAGCAGCTCCACAAACCAACCAGTTCTCTGTAGTTTACCTTTCTTTCTGTTCGGGTCTTCACTTGATCATGTACATCTCCCACAACTTATGAAGTGGGATGGTTTTTTTTGGATTCTAGATGGAATATCCTCGGGATTCATCCACACATCTATCCCGATAAGTTGTTGGGTGGTTCTCTATTTTCAAAATTAGAGGAACTATCCCCGCATTCAAATGTGTGGGAGGATGTGCGTACGTGTGCAAATGTGGGTGCGGATGTGGACCACATCCTTAGTTACATCTTTCTCGCATCAGACTTACTTCTGTCCGAAAGTACCCTCCTTATTGCTTGTTTATAATTCGCCTTCTATTTTTGTAGTTATCCAACTAGCCAGGGCAACCAACGAAATATCATCATTAGTAGATTTGAGGTTAAGATCAAGTGTATCATCAAATACCACTTTAGCGCATTCCATAATAGTTTGGTTTTTGTGTTGAAAACCCTATAAGCTCTACTATTGGTGGAGATCCCATAAATATTGCTTTATCACTCTTCGAATCAAACTTCGACAAGTATTCTTATCATTGAGAATGTAATAGATACATTCAAACACATGAAAATACTTAAAAGGGTTTCTTGCCAAGTAAGGATTTGGTAGGGTGTCATTGTGCTCCCAAGTTCGAGGAACATCCTATTACCAATGTGACAAAGTAAAAGATTCAAGGCTTTCGCCCAAAATTTCTTTGAGGAGATTTTTAGAACCGAGCATAACCCTAGCCATTTCGTGTAGGGATCTTTTTTCCTTTCAGAACTCCATTCCTGTTGGGGAGTTATAGGAGCAGAGAATCTTACTGAGCGATTCCCTTGGATTTGGCTGTAACATGCTAGTTAATGAGTTCTCATACTCGGCATCACAGCCAGACCTAAACCTCACAAACCTTAAGGCCATGCTGCATTTCCTGACCTTTTTGTACCAATTTTTGAATTCATTAATGGTCTTAGACTTCTCCCTTAAAAAATCACCCAAGTATACCTAAAGAAGTCATCAACACACACAAATGTGTAATTCTTCCTACCAAAACTCTCTACTCCCCATGTGGGACCCATCAAGTCGTTGTGTATGAGTTCTAGACACCGGGATGTGGAACATTGCTGGACCTTCTTTTGTGAGGACTTAGTTTGTTTTCCTTTCGACAGAGTCACGTACACTTGTGCTCTTGAAATTCATTTTTCGAGGTCTTTTACAACCTCAAACATTTGGAGTTCCTCCAACTTTCTACTACTAGCATGCCCTAGCTTTTGATGCCAGCGATTGACATCATTAACTTTAGTAATTAGACAAGACAAATTGTCACCAAACCGGTAACAACCGTCACCATCCGGGGCATGTAAGCACACACTCGTTAGATCTACATTAAACTCCTCGCATAATTTTCTTATCAAACTTCACATTTAAGGTCATCATCACACAACTCACCGATATTGATAAGGTTTGCCTTAAGACCTTCTCTACATGGTAGACATTGTGTAGCTTCTTTGGGAGACCCTTAACATCTAGTGGTCCCTTTTCCCAATGATTTTCCCCCGTTCACCACCACCAAAGTTAACCTTTCCCCCATTAATTGATTTATAATCGCTTAAGGCATCTTGGATTCCCAATATGTGCCTAGAACACCCACTATCAAAATACCAAGAACTAGTGATACCTAATTTTAAGGAAGAGTATACTACATTACAGGTTGCACTTGGTTTTTTAGCCTTCCTTTGATGTACATGCACTGTTGGCCGTGCACTCGGATGTGTGCCAGGATGTGTACACATTCCCGTCATACATCTCGATATTGGTTCACACTAAATGTACCTTTTTATCACTTTTAATTTGTAATAGAAGGGACGAATGTGTCCATGAGAAAAGGAGTAGCTATAAATGTAGTTCCTTCTCTCTTGGTTTTTTAGGGAACTCAAAATAAAGGTTCTCTCCAGATTTTGAAACCTCACTTCCCTCTTTTAAAAATTTGGTATTTCCAAAGCCAAGACCAATTTTTTCAAGTTACTAAAGGCTAAAGCTTTATCAAGTTTCATTTTTCCAAAGATTTAACTTGGTTAGAGTACTTTCAACTTTCTCAAAGCCGCTTACTTTTTCAAGTTCAACCTCTTTCTTGGTTACCGCATTCTCAAGTTTAGCAATGGAATCCTTTTGATCATCATTCTCTTTTTTGAAATTCTAGCATTCTCAGCTTCACAAGCAGATAGTGATAACAAGAACTTTATTTACCTTGGCCGTTAATTTCAATTTTGTCCATTCTTTTGACCCAATTATTATGCAAATTTTTGTAAGTCTCAAAGAGTTCCTCATAGGGAATATCTCGACCTTCATCATCTCAATTCCATTTTATAGAGAAACAAGCTGAGAGTCGATTGGGTATGTCTTTAGATGTGTCCATGATTGTGTCCACATCTAAGTCCACATCCGAGATATTTCTCGTAATCTCCTTCTTCTATTCCCCGCAAAGCTGGGCATTAAAACAAGAAGAAGCAAATAAGCATACGTATATGTTAGCTATTTCCTCTTTATCCTCATTATCACTTAGGGAAGCAAATTTCTAAGCTCATCCCTTTCTTTTTTAGTGTGTTAGTGACACTCAATGGCATAGTACCAAAACCACGCGCAAGCCCTACATTGCACGGCAAATCGAGAGGACTTCTTATTCTCTAGGCTCCGGTCTTTTGAATCCACCCTTAATATGAACTTTGGGTTTTTCCACATATTGAGCGTGTCTATTGGGAAACATGCTCATCCTCTTATTTTTCGTAATGAAACCGAATTTTTTTTAGAAATGAGGGCCACATCATCATCCTCAAGACTCGGACTTGTAAATCTCAGAGGAGAGCCTGGGCGACTCTCTTTGAAATAGCCGCAGAGCTTTGGAGAGCAAGACTTATGGCCTTGTTCTTTTTCGAGCCTCAAGATTAAGCTCAAAACCGTCAATCACTAACAATCTTATTTGACCCCACAAAGGTATGCTGTGTCGCGAGTTTCCTCAATGACAAATGACTTTGATATTGAATCTTTCTCGGGCAAGGTCCTTGCCTTGCTAACTAATCTAGCATTTAGAAATTGACTCACCAATACTACCGGTGAACTCATTTGACATTTCATGGATTTTTTAGTAGCATAAGAGATACAATGTCTTCTGTCTCTTCCATTCTTAGGACTTCAAATATGTCCATTAAGATCCTAAGTCTAGTGGACTTAACACCGGGAATACCCTCACATTACATTTCAGAAGATATCCATTCTGCTTTGGCCACACTTTCATTAGTGATTAGCTTGTACATATTTCCGTAAACATGGTCGGAAATAGCACCCACGGCTTTAGAGTTATAATTTGCGTAAAGTGGTGATTTCATCAAGAGTCCAATTAGCCTCGTGTTTTCTTTCAAATACGGCTTCACCACTACTCTGACAAAGAGGCTTTTTCTCCATTAAACTGAGGTTGCCAAGCAACAAATATACACATCCACGCCCTTTCATCAATTGATTTGATGTGGTTACGCATTTTAGACTTCCAAAAAGAGTAATTGGTACCATCAAAGACTAGCGGTTTGTTTTGATTATTTTGACATTTCCATTTTGACTACACTTTCTAGATCAACACTCAAGAATGTTGAGAGTTGGCTCGATACCAATTGAAAGTTTAGTGTAGCTAGGAAATCAAATTCAACAAATCGTAAAACAACTGTATAGACGTGAGACACAACCTGTCCATACAACAACAATATTAAATAAATAAAAGCAATAACACAAAGTATTTAAACGTTTATCGGTTCAACTCCGCAAATAAGGCTTTAAGCCTAAAAGAATTTCACTATTAAAGATTTGAGTTATAGAATCAAATAATATAAGAGAAACAGGGTAAAAGATAAAAAATAGTGAAGCAAGTCCTAACCAACTTCTAAACAAAGAACAATCTTCCTTTTTCAAGGGAAGCTTATTTAAATAGAAGAATAACAAAGACTTGTAAGAAACATAGGTGTTGGGTACATGGATGGCAGAAATAACCGCACTCGGCAACCTAAACAACTATCTTGAATCCAGAGATGTGAGGAGATTTCTCTTCCAAAGAATTCTTTATGCATGAGTCTTCTCTTGGTTGAATGATCTTTATATATGTGCAGCCATTCGAAGTTTTTCAATCAATCTCTTCCTTCTTTGTAGCAATTCTAATCATATAAGGAAACATAAAGATTGACATTAACAAGAACAAAGAGATCTATTAGTGTTGTTAGTCCTAAATTAACCAATCAATATATTTACATAAATAAAAGATATATACAAATATATACACATTACCATATATGCATTCAAATCTTTTGATAGGAAAGTCAAAAATCTTACTTACCAAACTTACCAATTGTCCCAATATTTATAGAAAGTCAAAATTCCTACAAATCCTCACTCCTTTTCGCATGTCATGTGTTCCTCTATTTCATCTCGCCCTTTCCTCGACAACCCCAACACATTGTTTGTCGTAAGAACCACTACTCGATGTAAACTTTAAGTGGATTAGGTAGAGGGATAAGCAATGGCCTTTTTGCAAAGAACAAATATGGTTTTGTTGATGGAACCATCCTAATTCAAATGGAAGTAGAAGCAAACATGTTGCTTTGGAGGCGATGTAACACTATGGTGAAGGGATGACTCAATAGTGCCTTTGAAAAGGAGATAAGGAACAACATTAAACATGCGAATACAACGCATGAGATACTGGGAAGATTCCTATGAGAAAGTTTTGTACTTGACTGTAAGTGGCAAACTAGGGCTTACGAGCTGAAATGCTGAAATCACCATAGATCCTTCCGAACGAGATAAACTCTCCATCTCGACATATTAAACAAAGTTAAAAGGATTTGTGGGACGAGATCCAATCCATCACACTTGTTCCAAAGTGTGTAAGGTTGCAGAGGTTGCACCTGCTGATACTCCCAAGTAACTCGCCTGAGATTAGAGAAAGTGGGAACACCCGTATGAGTCTTCGATGGGCCTGAGATGCAAGATTTAAACAAGCATGGTCAAGACTCAAATATCTGAGCATGAGGCTAGCAATCAACTTGGGAATATAATACCACTTGGCATTCACGTAAGATCAGAAAGAGAGTAGGCAGTATCACTTTTTTTCGAAAAATTTGAGGTTGTAGATAGAAGCATTCTAGGTGTACGGCGTGCTAGCGCATGAGCGTAAATGAAAGCAAGAAGCTGCAACAACGGGAAAAAATCCAACCCAAGTACACGCATTGTGGTAAAATGTACCACATGGTGGGAAAATTATTACGAGATTGCTTGGATACCCGAAAGGGTGGAAGAAAGGCACAAAAGGGAGGGGACAACCGATTCAAGCCAAAGGGAAGCAAACAAGGTAAAGCAAACATGGAAACCACAGGCATGCGGTTCTATTTTAGGCATTTTTCTCGAGTGAGAAGTACCTTAACTTATGCACTTCTTCTCAGTAAATTCCACTAGCTGGAATAAAATGCTCCTCCCACTCGGAAAACAAGCTAGGTGGCCGGTAAGGGAAATTTTATGGGTTCCCGGACAATAGAGTTAGGAGCAAGTGAACACATCATTTTCAGTGATGATCAAATCCTTGAAAATCAAATTAAACAGTGGACAAATATACCAATAAAATCCCTAATAGTGACGTCTTCGTACCAGTAAGAAATGATTAGTGACAATCAAGCTTCCCGAACAAGTAAAAAATCCACTCATGTTCTAAACATGCCGACTTTCAAGTGCAATTTACTCGTTGTTAGTCGATTGGACTCATCAATATTGTGCTCTACTTTCTTCCCGAATTTTTTGTATAATGCAGACTTAGCTTCTGAGGGACTCCGATTGGAATGGGTAGTGCCGCAGACGTGCTGGTCTCCTATCAAACATGGAACTCTGGTAGCACAAGAAAGGAGAAGCAATGATGCAACAATAGACTAACGGTATGGCACAAACGCTTAGGTCACACATCTATTTTACATTCCAAGTATTTTGATAGCATTTGTTGTAAAAATTCTAAGGAGAATGAAAATTGTGATTCTTGTTTGAAATCCAAAATGACAAGGCTTCCGTTTCCTAATAGTAGCATCTTCCCGAACAGGATAAAAAATTCATCATGTTCTAAACATGCCGACTTTCAAGTGCAATTTACTCGTGTTAGTCGATTGACCAAATATTGTGCTCTACTTTCTTCCCGGATTTTTGTATAATGCGGTGACTTAGCTTCGAGGACTCCGATTGGAATAGGTAGGTGCAACAAGGTCTCTATCACATGGAACCGGTAGCAAAGAAAGGAGAAGCAATGATGCAACAATAGACTAACGGTATGACTGAAACGTTTAGGTCACACAGCTGTTTTACATTCCAAGTATTTTGATAGCATTTGTTGTAAAAATTCTAAGGTGAATGAAAATTGTGATTCTTGTTTGAAATCCAAAATGACAAGGCTTCCGTTTCCTAATAGTAGCATCTAAACAAATTCTTGTTTGAACTTGTTCACTGTGGATATCTCAGGAGGTTATAAAACACCATCATTTTTGGGTGCACATTAATTTTTAACCATTATGGATGATTTTAGTAGAGGTGTTTGGATTTATTTGATAAAGTTCGTGACTATCTCATTATGTTTTGTACGATGGTGCACACACAGCCCGACACAAAATTCATAATAATTAGAAATGACAACAGTGGAGAAATCCAGTCACAATAAATGATGTCCCATTACATCAATAATGGTATTATACTTGAGACGTCTTGCATTGACACACCTAAACAAAATAGGGTTGTCAAACGAAAACACCATCACATCTTAGAGGTTGCACGACTTTACGTTTTGAGGCCGGACTACCTAATTCTTTCGTGGAGAATGCATTTTAACAACAACCTACTTAATTAATTGATTGCCCTTTATGGTTATCCGAAACAAAACACCTAATTAAATCTTGCTCCAAAGGAAAACCAAATTTTCATCACCTTTAAGTTTTTGGTTATCTCATCTTTGTGAAGAATAATAAGAAATGGGGAGATAAATTTAATCAACGAGGCTGACCTATGTAGACACCCCGCCTTTGAACTCTCACACCGATTCCATACATAGTCTTTCATTTTATTACTTTTCTTTAACTTTCGTCAAATCCAATAAATTCCTAACTTATTCTGTTAGTTATAGACTAAACTGAATAACATAGTTAACTCTTAGAGTCTTTTCTGACTTTCTCCTTTCTCAAAATGAGGCGAATTATGCCATAATTGTGGAACTCACACAAGTTTGATCCCCTATACGGGATTCATGAGAGTTTGACATTTAGTGGCTGATTTCCTCTCAAAAATCTCTCTTTTTGATTTTGTGACTCCCCATGTTATTCTTGTTGGCTTGATACGGGGCAAGCCAATCCTTTTGAATTCAATCACCCTCTATTCCTCCCTCTTGACCTATAAAAAGGAGTCTCAAACCTTCTTTGAAAGGTAACAAACATTTGCCTAAAAAACTCTATTTTTAAAACCCTTCAACCTTCAACTCTCAAACACACACACAAACACACAAACATAAACACACACACACACACACACACACACACACACACACACACACACTCCAAACTTCTATTTTTCAAGAAAGCTTTTGAAGAAGATAAGCCTAGAATATACGTCATTCCCGAAAAACTTATTCGAACTAGGTACTATTTCTTACTCTTATTTTTATTCACCTTTTTTATCTACCTACATGTATGCAATCGCTATAAAAAAGGGAGACATTTTGAAGGTCATTTCACATCAATGAAAATTGCCATAAATTATCTCCCTAACAAATCCAACTACCCCTTAAAACCCCTTTTATTTGATATTAAGTGAACTAGCATAAATTAGAGTACTTTAGACTAGAACACATAAAGTAGCAACATCAGCTGAGCGGGTGCCTAACACCTTTCCGTTTCGTAATCTAACTCCGAACCCTTTTCATTTGAGTCTTTGATTTTTTCTAAAATGAGTGTTTTTCCTATGTTCCTTTAAAAACATAGGTGGCGACTTTAAAACACTAAAATCAATTAGACATCCTAGGAAAATACTTCTCACGTTTTTTCAGGGGTATCTACAGTGGCGACTCTGTTGGGGATAGTTTAGAGGGTCAAACTTGTTGTTTTTATTTTAAGTGTTTTGTTTTCTCGCATTTTCGTTCTCGTAGTGTGAAACCGTGCAAGTCTAGCCCTATTAAGTCAGAATCGCGCGAGTTTGACACCTCTGCTGAAATTCGTGTGATTTTCTGTCCTCTCTATTTTGCATGCTTGTTCTGGTAATGTTTTCTGTAGGGTAGTGAATAAAACTGGGAATGGGGATATTTCCCTGGTTCCCTAAGTTTCAGGAATTTTGCCTGATTCGGGCGAGTATTGGGTGTTTAGTCCAATTCGGGCAAGTTTCATTTTCTTGCTTAATTCGGGCAAGTTTCACCCTCCAAAAGGCTAATCTGGGGCTTGCCAGAGTAGGGACGAACATGAATCGATACATAGGCCTAAAGGGCCTGCAAATATTTTATTCTGTTTCTGTTTTGATATTTCCTGCTCATATGGGTAACTCGGGATTTATAATTTTCCCTTTTTTATGTTCTTATTTGTATTTCTATCTCTTTTATTTTCATGTAAAAATATTTTGTCATATAGAATATCCTCACATCACGTGCACTCTTCCTGAACCGCTTCACTATCGGTTAGCAAAAGTATTAAACCTAAACCCCGTTGAGGCTCACCTTGGGACGTCCAATCTCCATTGACATTGGTTTTCCGCGAAGTGGTAATCCTCAACCCGCTACATACTCCTTTGACTACACCAACGGGTAGTCTTTTAGCCTCTTCAACATTGCACAAACCACACATTCTTAGATTAGTACATACACTCTGTGACTTTGTCGATTTTGTATGTCGGGATTTCCTTGAGCCAACGTCATCGAACACACATGATGTTTCATTCCAAGAAACTCGTGGTTATTATGGGAAAAATTTGGTCTATACATGTATGCTTGATGACATTGATTCAATCAAATCTCCGCGTACCTAGGTTTGGAAAGAAAATGGTGGAATCCGATAAGCATATGGGACCGCGATATGGTCTATATACTAGTGTGACAATTCAACTATTCTAAATCTCTAGGTAGAAACTCCAAAAAGAACTTTTGTCCTTCCGACGATAAATATGTTATAATAAAGCAAAAGTCTTCACCTTATTTGGTGAGTCATGTGCCCAGTGTGTGTTTGTGGAAACTACCCATGATCTATATGTTGCTCAAAACTGATGGGGGCACATTCTTCTCTAGGTCTAATCCTAGAAGAAAATCACATTCTCCCCAATGGCCTCGAGAAATAGAAATAACGAGGGTAACCGATCTTTTTCAACGAAGAAATGTTCGACATGATAAGGGTGATTAAAGAGCAAGTTGACACTCTCACAAAAGAAGCTCAACACAAGGATGATAAATGGCAAGCTCGATAGGATCATAAGAGGAAGGCCCATGAAGTCCACTAAGGGCGTAAGTGCTAAGGTTGATAATGGGACGTACTCAAACATCCTGCCTCCTAGAACCAACAAAGGGGCCGTCGACCATCGAGTTCTTACTCCTCTTCTAGGGATGATTTGAACCAAATCATTTGAATCCATGATAGCAATGGGAAAGGTCAAACCTTTGGAAGGACATAAGTTAAAGAAGGTTCGAGAAAATCACGCGTCTAATGTATGGTGCAATTACCACAAGCATAGTGGGCATACCACAAAAAAATGCTTCAACGTGAAAAACAACATTCAATATTTGATTGACAAGCATGAGTTCACCATTGAAAAGCCATTGGATGAAATCTTTAAATCCCTTATGAAGATGGGCAAGATGTAACCTTTGAAGGACTTCAAACTTAAAGATCCAAAAAGGAAGCACATAGATAATTCCAAATTCCGCAACTACCACCATTCCATCGTACATGACACCAAGGCTTTCCACTCTTTAAAGGCCAAGATTCAAGACCTCATCTACAAAAAGAGTTATTGTGAAGCAAGAAGAAAGTTGGAAATGATTCAACATTGGAAGGTGACGTGCCGTAGGAAGCCGCTAGTGGGGCTTCATTGTGACATCCTGTATCTGGGCGAGAGAGTGACTTGCCGCATGCTCCGTATCTAGTCCCATGGTTCCGAGGGATCCTCCTCTCCATATGTTATTTCCTTTTTCCATAGCCGGGGGAGGAGTTGCGGCCGTATAGGCAAGGAGAGCCTTTCACCGAGAATCTCATTGAAGAGGTTGACTACAAGATCTTCTGCGAAGGATGAGGCCGAGGAGTCCACAAAAAGTGCCGCCGCTGGGAGAGGGTGAGGACCCTGCACATCCTAGATATTATCCAATCCCCCACACTCTCTTTGCATAAAGGGTGTTGGTGGTTCTCGCAGGTGGTTGATGATTCCCATTCCTGAGCAGACGAGGCCATGATATAGAGTCGAGCCTAGTGCTTCGGTGAGTATCTTGCTGATTTTATGTACTGTAGTAGCTTTTTGCAAATGTTGCATCTGTGCTATCCTTTCTGTACTGTAATAGCTTTCTGCAAATGATGTATATGTACTGTTCTTTCTGTACTGTAGTAGCTTTCTGCAAATATTGCATCTGCTGCCTCCTTTCTATCTCGGTATTCATTCTCACGTGTCATTCCATCTCCTAGGTCATCGTGACCGTTGACCGCCCTTCCTTGATAGAGGGGGTCGATGAGAACAGCGGTAGTCTAGGAAGTTGCCGTGAGCAAAACCCCCGAGGTCGAACCGGCTCTAGAGTGGCCTCTAGCTTTCGTCTCGAAGCTGCTTGTGACACTTTAAGGGCTTGGTCCCTGTGGGTCTTTTGAGCTTGGTTTTCATCCCAGAGACGGTTCTCTTGAGCGGCTAGTTCCATGAGGGCTTTCCTTGCGAGAGCTAAACAGTCTCCGTAGGTGCGCGCCGTCTGACTAGTGTCTAGAACTGTGATCACATCCAAATCACCGAATGGTGGAAACACTTGGATTATGTTGACAAAGGAAGTCGGGCTGGGACATTCCATGCGGCCCTCCTTGATCTCGGTTACCAAGAAGTTCGCCCATATCTGCTTGATTGAACCTACGGGGGTGTTAAATTCTGCGATGTTGATAGTCTCGTGATCTCGCTGGATCGCCAAGTCTATCAGAGCTAGCGCTTGTCAAGCGGGATGTCTGAATCCGTGGCCGTGACGACTGGGAGCAGAATCGAACTTGAGCATGTTGATGCTGAGGTGGTCATTCCCTTCGTCAGAAGCTGACTCTGTCTTGCGAGGAAGACCTTTACAGATGTTTTCAGGGTGGCTACTGGAAGCGTTCCCAAGGTTGATCTGATTTGTAGCAGGGTGAGGAGCTTTGTCTCCTTTGCTGTTGCATTTGGCCTTGGCGGCGCTTGTGGCTGTAAACTTGACTGACGGCATGAGCTGGTTGCCGCTGGGACTGGTAGTCAGAAGTGGTGATGAGCTCTGAGATCGATTGGCCAGGGCCTCATTTACCATGAGCAGGCAGTCGTCGAGGGTAACTTTGGCATTGCAGAATCTGATAATAAGGACCGGATCCTTGGTATCATCGGGATATCTGGAATAGATGATGTTGATGAAGTCGTCGTCAGTCACTTGATCAGAGGGGTTCTTTATCGTGTCAACCAGTTGTTTCCAATTGTCGGATAACTGCCTGTACTGGACGTTGAGCTTGACAATCTCCATGGTATTGGAGCCCTTATCGTAGGTGACCTGATCGGAACGGGTGCTGTCCTCAAAACTGAGCATGTGAATGTAGGGATCTGCCCGTGGATCTGCCGCGTCCTCGACTCCGGAGAGTCCTGACTCGTCGCCGTCCGACGGCCTCAACCTGCACGTAGGGATGCCTCTGAATGAACGCTCGCCGAAAAAATCATTTTTTTTCTTTTTTTGAAATGATGAAAATTTTCCTTAAATGAAAAGTTTTCCGGTTTTTGTGAGTCACCACGCCGTTTTTTGAGGAAAACATTGAAAAACCTATTTTTAAAGAGAATTTTGGGTTCGGGGGTCTGGTTACGTGTTTGGGAAGAACTTGAGAGTTCACCCAACACGCCTCTTTCGAGACTTTCAATCAACATTGAACAATTATGGACATTCAAAATGTGGGTGCGATATGTGTCAACAAGTAAGGCATGCAACTTTGAAGTTTCATTAATGGTATGGGGACTGGATACAACTTGTGAGCCATGATAGGGGGCCACACCCTTTACATATGATGATTTTCATCACAAGGCAGAAGGCTGAGGCACCGCTCAGAAGCTCGATGTCGTCCGACACAGACTTCCCATGAAGGGGATGTCGGACGACGTAAGACCTCATGGTTAGATTGTCTCTTACAATGACAAAGCCAATCTGGAACTGGAGCAATAGTATTTCACCCAATGAAGACACTATTTAGCGGTCTAAGTTCAGTTTGGGAGTTGATAGGAGTGAGCAAAGTCACGATTGACTTTTGATGATACGAATGTCATATGACATAGAACATCCGAAGTCGTCTATGTCATATGGCAAACCGCCTCCATCAATAAATCGCACCCAAACAGACCTTAGGCACTCCAAATAGTGGCTTATGAGCCAAAAGATACCTAGGTAAGCTTTGAGTTACGAAAGGGGATCGAATCTGACAGATCTGAAGTCCAAGAAAGGCTTTATAGCCTTCTGGGAGCTCTATGTTGCATGACACAGGATCTCCAGAGAGTCCTGTGTCGTCTGACAAGAGTGGCCTATTTCAGTGCCCTTCAGTCTGTTTGATTTCCCCTTTGTTCTCAAAGCAAACCAGGTAATTTTATTAACTGTAAGCAGTAAAATATTACTATTATGTGAGTATTATGGGAGGATCACATGGCTTTAGTGGCCAAATGTGATAAATCACATGTTCATGGCCACTTTTATGTAGCCATCACCTCCTAACTCAATGGAAATAAGCAAAGATCTAAACTTTATTGATGCTAATGTCACCAAATGTCCAGATCTAAGGTGGGGAGAAGTGAATATTGAAGATCCACTTCTCCACCACCTTTATCATGCAAAAACCCCAATATTTCACATAATATCTAAGCAAATGAGCATGCAAGGTGATATGAGTGTATGAAAGACTTTATTAAAGAGAGAAAGGGTTTAATGGCTACCTATTGTAGTCCACAAGGTAAGATCACCAGTAGTATGGTGTCTACCCCTTCAAAGACACCAACAAAGGAACCTCTTCTTTGGATCTTGGCTTTGGTGTATGTGTGTGTGTGAGGAGGGAGGCGAGTGTGTGTGTATGAGAGAGAGAGAGAGACTCTATTTTTCCGTAGTTCCCCCTATTTTACCGATGGGAGCATCCTCCCCGAATTCTCCAAAATCCCCTTAAAATGATCACCATGCCTTGTATTTATAGGCGGGTCAGATGGGAAGACCTATGTCGTCCGACAGAGGCGCTTAAACCGCTTTAGTGTCGTCCTATGTCTGACGACAACAGACATCATTTTGGCAGCTTGGGCCGAATGGATGGCAGCTCCAACGGGCCGAATGGGTCAGCCGGATAATTGACTTAATTTGCTTCTTTAGCAATTATATGAGCTCAAAATCAATTAAAAGTGGACCCAAAACATGAGTTCGGGTCGGGGTACTCACAGAGCCCCTCGGCGACGTCACTTCCACGGGAAGTGGGTTCGTCGACACAATGAGAATCCCGAGCCGGACACGAATGGCGGGGAAAAAGATGACCAAGATGGTCGAGTGGCTGGACCTTTTGCGAAAAGGATTCCTACGTATCCCGTGGGGGAATCCAGCCGAATCGTAGTTCATCGTAGACGGACGTTTGCATCCCGGGGAAATCGACCATGATGGTCATGCGGCCGGACCTTTATGAAAAGGATTCCTACGTATCCCGTGGGGAATCAAGCCGAATCGTAGTTCGTCGTAGACGGACGTTTGCGTCATGGGGAAATCGACCATGATGGTCATGCGGCTGGACCTTTTATGAAAAGGATTCCTACGTATCTCGTGGGGGAATCAAGCCGAATCGTAGTTCGTCTGAGATGGGGTGCCAATGAAAGGCCACGGGCTTTGTACCCGAAAGTGACTGTTCCAAGGGGAGTCACCCCGAAGATGGGCGTTTGTACCCGAGATTGACTGTTCCAAGGGGAGTCACCCCGAGGATTTGACTTTTTCTTTGGGAGTCACCCGCGAATCTTGACTTTTTTCTTTGGGAGTCACCCGCGAAAGATTGACTGTTCCAAGGGGAGTCACCCCGGATTTGACTGTTTTCCTTTGGGAGTCACCCGCGAATTGACTGTTTTGATGGGGAGTCACCCCGAATTTGACTGTTTTTCTTTGGGAAGTCACCCCGCGAATTTGACTGTTTTGGGAGTCACCCACGAATTTGACTGTTTTTTCTTTGGGAAGTCACCCCGCGAATTTGACTGTTTTTCTTTGGGAAGTCACCCCGCGAATTTGACTGTTTTTGGGAGTCACCCACGAATTTGACTGTTTTTTCTTTGGGAAGTCACCCCGCGAATTTGACTGTTTTTATTTGGGAAGTCACCCCGCGAATTGACTGTTTTGATGGGGAGTCACCCCGATGATTTGACTTTTTTCTTTGGGAGTCACCCGCGAATTTGACTGTTTTGATGGGGAGTCACCCCGATGATTTGACTTTTTTCTTTGGGAGTCACCCGCGAATTTGACTGTTTTGATGGGGAGTCACCCCAAAAGATTTGACTTTTTTCTTTGGGAGTCACCCGCGAATTTGACTGTTTTGATGGGGAATCACCCCGAAAGATTGACTGTTCCAAGGGGAGTCACCCCGGAGGTTGACTGTTCCAAGGGGAGTCACCCCGAATTTGACTTTTTCTTTGGGAGTCACCCGCGATTTTGACTTTTTTTCTTTGGGAAGTCACCCGCGATTTGACTTTTTTCTTTGGGAGTCACCCGCAAATTTGCTGTGTGGGAAACTGTACGGCTGTTTTCTGATCGGTAGTTTATAGCCATTCCGGGCTATGGATCTTGGTAATTGAGAGAGGTGGGCATTTATACCCGAATGAATTGGTGAATTTTGATGATAGGCAGTCAAGATAGACTGACAAAATTGACCAGGGGCAAAAGGGGAAAATCACCCCTTCTGGACTATGGATGTCGTTCGACATGGGGAGTTTCCAAGTCAAGCTTTTAATTAAAACAGCTTTAGGTCGTAAGACGTGCACCTAAAATCGCTGTGCCGCCGAGTCCAGAGAGAGAGAAAGAGAGAAAATTTGAAAATTTCTTCCTCTAATTTCGATTTAAATCAAGAATTGATAAATGCCTCCGCGAGCGGAATCGAGGAGAAATGTGCAAAGATCGTTGTCCGAGAGGAGGAGACTCGTCGATCGAAACAAACGGAAGAAATTTCCGAGGGCAATGGGCTTTATCCGGCCTCGATTTTCATACTTCCACCATGGATCGGACGGGGTAAGTTTTCTAAATCATCGACCCTTCCCTTTTCCTTTTCGAAAATTGGATTTATAGGGCTTCGAGATAGAATTTGGGGGAAATCGCACCCAAAGAGGAATTGCTGAAGGATTGGTATGAAAAATGCATTGCTTTGAAAAGGTTTTTATTTTTCATTTTTTTTTTTGAAAGAATTGGGTGATTTCTTGAAAATGCACATGAATGAATGCACACATTTGTTACGAGTATGTTTTCGATACCGTCGCGTTGTGCTTACTCGCAGCTTTATGGACCAAGGGGTCCCCCCGAGGCGACACGACTATTTGGGCCTTCTTCCGGGCTCTTCGATTCGCCTGTAGTCCCAAGGGCCCGATTTTTGCCGCCGGTCTTGGACCATTCTTCACCGCCGTTGAGTCTTTGGTGACACGCCCAGAGCGTGGAGCCGGTGCGGGCCTTCAGCAAGCATCGGTGGGATTCTACCCACACTTTCCATCTATCTTGGGGTGAGTCGACCATCACTCCCTATGACTTTACTGCTATTACCGGTCTGAGGTTCACGGATAGGCCCATCTTTTCGGAGGACCCTAGTGTGCTGAGCACCTGATGCTATCCAGCATCGATCGGTACGACCCTTCGTCCGAAGGGCAATGGGGTTCCATCGCGGACTCGCATTCGACTCGACGCAAAGAAGCCGCCTTTTTGGCCGAGGGTGCCGCTTGCCACAAATGAAAACCGGTGAGAGCCTTTGTCTGGGCTAGATTTTCTGACACCTTGTTCTGTAATGCCTCTACGACGGCATTGACTCTTCTGCTGGAGCCCCTTCGAGATTGGAGTCGGGTATTCGCTTTTTCATGGGGTGAGGCTGGTTTGGTCCATCTGTATAGAGGCCTGGATGAGGTGAGCAGAGGCAGCGTGACCACTTTAGATTTTTATTAGACTGTGCTGGAGGTATGCCTTTTGTTTTTGCGCAACTTGGCTGTTTGCATTGACTTTCCTGTCATTATTTTATCACTGTTGCTGCACACTGAAAGCTTTCTGTCTTTTGATTTCAGGTGTGGGCCTATGAGGTGTTTGGCTGTTATGCCTGGACTGTGCCTGAGAGGATTGCGCAGATTTGTTCCCTGCTATTCGTCGTTGGACTTTTGGAGTGAGGGAGAGCCGGAGAGTGGACGGGGTGAAGCCCCGTAAGATGGCCTGTTACCATGATACGATGGTTGCTTTGAGGGGCACCCCTGTTGGTTTGAGGCTGTTCCCTTGGCATGATAGGTATGGCGAGGATGTGGTTGGTGACGCTGCCCTGGTGACCAGGACGAGGAGGCTATTGATTGGCCTGGAGGGAGATGCCCTGTTTTTGGGGGAGAGGTTCTGTAGGCAGCACGGTTATGGTGCAGCCGCCCGCGTCCCTCATGATCCTCCTGCGGGGATATGGCAAATTCGGGCCCTGCCTGACTTGGAGCGGCTGCGGACCGGCATTGATGTTGCAGAGCTGTCTGATGATGGGGATTATGCCCAGTTTGTCTTCACCCGATTGGTGACCCCTCAGGTTATGGCCGCGAAGGGCGCGGGGATGCATACCGGCGCCTCCCGATTTTTTGAGTATGAGGTCAGTGTCATTCACCGCTCCTCATTTGACATGTCCGAGACTCATCCTCATCCGCGGCTTCCCCACGGACTACTTCGTGAGCAATCTTTTCTTTTCGATCTGCTCAAGCTTTTTTACCGCTTTGCGCTTCCGTATTGATCGCTTTCCGACCGCTCCTTTTTTTTTCATTGAATAGGTCCCAGCCAAGACGTTCAGGGTGGTGGCCAAGGCGCTCACCGGTGCTGTGAAGATGCTGCGCCAATTTCAGAGGAGCGCGGAGCATTGGAAGGGGAGATGCAGCTCCCAGCCTGGTGACGTCGTGCCTCCGAAGAAGAGGCCTAGGCCGACTTTGGCTCCTTCTGGTTCGCAGCGTGCGGGTCGAGCCGGCCAGCCCCACTGACGATGATGGAGAGGATGACCCTTATCGCCTCCTTTTTCCACCATGCCCGAGTGGTACGGGGTATTATGCCGAGCCCCAGCCTTGGGCCCAGTATGAGGATGATGATTCGGACGGCGAGATCCATGAGGCGCTGGAGGGTGGCGACAATGGCCAGGAGCAGAGTGGCTCCGAGGAGGAGGTGGGCAGCGTCCAGGACGACAGCGGCTCCGAGGAGGATGATTCCGAGTCAGAGTGATCTCGGCGATCCCCTTTTGCCATGCTTTGGACTCTTTTAGGGAGAGAGAAGAGATGCATGCACTATTTTTGTTCTTTTGGATTGTAAAACAAACATTTTATTTCATTTTGTATTTTGATGACTGAAACACTTGCTTATTTATATATTTGGTAGCTCATATGCACGAGTTTGTCCCAAGAAAGGCACAAAATGGTGGCTTTTGATGTGATTAGGTGTTTTTGCGATTTTGTATGCATTGGGTGACATTTATGCGTCTGCGGGTGTGTTGGATGTGCCGGGTCCTCTCCCGTGGGCTTGATGAGCGAGGGGGAGTGTTTATGTATGATTTTCTGGTGTTTTGGACAAGTTCGTAGGCTGAGCAAGCATTGGGTCGCAGGGGTTGCCGCAGCTTGCAGCCGCCGTTCGGTGTGACTCTCCATGTCGTCCGACACACAGACTTCATGGAGCCTCCATGTCGTCCGACAGGAGAGTCTCGGGGGACAGATTTCTTGATCGCAAGCCCCAACACTTTATAAAAGGCGTACTCGTAAAAGCACATTCCAAAGAGCCACAGTGCTTCAAACTTGCCTTCCTCCTCAAAATTAGCCCCTAGATTCGACCTTTGACCCGAAATGGAGCATTATAACGAAAGATCTAAGATCAAAGAACGTCAATTTCATTCCGATCTCATAAATCTAACCCGCCATCATCGTAACAACAATAGGGGGGTTATCGACCAACGATATGGTTTGAGATGCATCTGGGCATTAAAGGAGCGGGCGGTAGATTGGAACCTTTCTCCGGCCGCATCCAGTACTCGGGATCAAGGCGAGAGGCACGTCTTTACCTTTCTCGTAGAGGGACACAATATGATGAAAGTGATCGCTGCATCTCCTTAAAACCCTTCTGGAGAACCTTGAGAAAGTTAGGGGAAAGCCACCAATCCCGTTCGAAGAATGTTCCTTGATTTGCCGCATATCCCCTCGGGGCTACCACTACCGTTCGTAATGAGTACGTCTTCAAAGGAAATCCGGCCAAAGGTCAAAGAGTCAAGATCCGGACAATGGACTTCTCCGCCTTTGAGTTAGCTCTTCCAAAGATCAGCCAGATAGAAGCCGCCAAAGAAGGAAGACAACAAGGGTTTGCAAGAGTTGTTTGACGAAGAAGCACAAATCCTGCACTTGATTGACTTCAGCCTGACGATGAGATAGTTGCCGTTATTGGAGACGATGGTGAAAGTCATTTTGATCCTCGCACTTTGGTGACTAAGACAGAAATGCCATTGAAGAATTGGGAGACATTCTCAGTGGCCGATAGCCATGACAAACAAATGATCACGGAGCTTGGATTGGTACCCCGTCCTTCTCAACCCAAGCCGTGTCAAACACCCCGTTGTCTATTCAGCCGAGTCAGAATCTTTTGAATTCCACCTCGCAGTCATCCGAAGGCCTCTACGCCCGAGGATTATGAAAATGTAATCGATGTCATCTTTCCCCTTATTTTGAATGAAATGACAAATCTTTCTGATTATCCTCTTATTGCCAACTTAACAAATGATAAATTAACTCAAAACTTAACAACAAGCTTAATAATGAATCATTTGAACAAGATGCAAACACACTAAACGAACAATACATTAAAGAAATCTTTAAGGTGTTTCGTAAAAGAGGAAAACCGGGCCCAAGCCGCCGAGGAGGTTTTGATAAGTGTGAACTTGGGTACTATTGAGGAACCTAAAGAGACACAGATTGGAAGCTTCTTCCAGGGGGTTGAAAGGGACAGATTGATCGAGCCGCCGTAGAATACGTCGACGTGTTTGCATGGTCATACAAGGATATGCCTAGGCTAGACAGCCCGATAGTAGAGCACGTAATCCCTCTAGCACCGCATGCTAAGCCGCAGCGTAAACCGAGAAAGATCAAGCCGGAATGGTCTCTACAGTCAAGGAAGAAATTGAGAAGCTACCGCGGGTGTGGTTCATCGTAGTCATTGAATACCCAACATGGTTGTCCAACATCGTGACCGTAACCAAGGCCAATGGGAAGGTGCGCCGCCGTGTGGATTTCCGAGATCCGAACAAGGCCCCCAAAGACGACTACCCTCTCGCCAAACATAGACATCCCGGTGGACTCCACTGCCAACTACGAAGTCAAATCCTTCGTTGATGGTTTTGTGCTACAACCAGCATCAAGATGGCCGAGGAAGACCAAGAAAAGACAACCTTCACCACACCATGGGGAACCTACTGTTATACAAGAATGCCATTCGGCTCAAGAATGCCGGGCTACTTACCAAAGGGCAACACCGCGCTTTTTCATGACATGATCCACAAGGAGATTGAGGTCTACGTAGATGATATGATAATCCACTCCAAAGGAGAGGGTGGGCAGCACTTTGTTGACCTACGAAAATTCTTTGAGAGGCCGAGACAAAGCATTCCATGAGACTAAACCCCGCCAAATGCACCTTCTGAGTGACAAGGGGAAAAGTGCTTGGGTATACGGTCACAGAGCGAGGTATAGAAGTTGACCCCGAAAGATCAAAGCCATCATGGATATGAGGCCACCTCAAACCTGCATTTAAGTCAAGAGCTTCATGGGTAAATTGCAAGACATCGCCCGTTTCACAATCGCTGACCACTATGTGCGAGCCCATCTTTCAAGCTCATGAAGAAGAATGTGGACACAGTAATGGACCGAAGAATGCCAAGATGCCTTTGACCAGATCAAGGCATACTTAGTACATCCCCTTGCACTATGCCCCCCACATAGACAAGCCTCTTCTCGCTTCTATCTCACCGTCACGCTGCATACAGCATTGGGGCTATGCCGGCCCAAGAGAAGAAAGACTCTCGGTAGAAAACGCCATTTACTTTGTCACTGGAAGTTACAGTGGAGTGAGCTCAATTACTCAAGATGTGAAAAGACCCGTGCAGACCGTCCGGGTAGTCGGCAAGTTGAAGCATTATATGCAAGCCCACCCCGTGAATTTGGTCTCGAAAATGGACCCCATCAAGTACATCTTTGACAAGCCTTCCCTCTCGATGCGTTTAGCGAAGTGGTCCTTCTTCTTGCGTAATACGACATCAACTATGTGACCGTAAAGGCCATCAAGGGTCAAGCATTGTCGATCACCCGGCGAACTTCCCGCAATGAAGACAGAGGGCCCGAACCCCAATTCCTGATGAAGGGATCTTTGCAATGAGCCTCGAGAATAGATGGCAATTGTTCTTTGACGGAGCCGCTAACAAAAGAGGAAATGGTGTAGGAATGCTATTGGTCGATCCGAAAGATGAGCATACCCCCATAGCCCTCAAGTTGAACTTTCCCGCCACGAACAATGTCGCCGAGTATGAAGCCCGCATTGCCGGTTCGAGGCCGCCTAGAAAGAAATGTCAAGGAGCTCAAGTTTACTGAGACTCGCCCCGATCATCAACCAAGTCTCCAACAAGTGGAAGATCGTGGACCCTAATCCGCAACGGTATCATGCCCATATGGAGGAGTTGGATCGACAGCTTCAGAGAAGTGACTTTCCACTACTTGCCGAGGGAAAAGAACAGATTCGCAGATGCCCTAGCTACTCTAGCCTCATTGGTAGAGATCCCCGAGGGAAAAGCCATAAAGCCCTTCAGAGTGGGTAGAAGAGAAGCCCCACTTCTCGTTGTGAAGTGGACCTGGGACCCGAGCCTATAAAGGAACCTTGGTACAATCGTATTTACCAATTCCTCAAAGACGGAGAGTCACTTTCGTGAGACGAAGAAGGTAGACCAAAAGAAGGAGTCGAGCCAAAAGCTTGCGAGCCCCGAAAAGGTTGGCCTCCCATTATGTCATCCTAGGAGGCAACTCCGTACAAGAAGCGGTATCAAGGACCGCTCCTCTTATGTGTCACTCAAGAAAGAGCCAGAGAGTTGATGACCGAAGTCCACAATGGTCCTTGCGGTCCTCACATGAATGCCGAGCCCCGATGCAAGTGATCCTCGTAATGGGTTACTACTGGATCTCCATGGAGACAGATCGCGTCCAAAGACGTCCGAACTCGCGACAAGTGCCGCCGGTTTGCCAACCTCAACCATCTCCCACCTCATGACCTCGTACCGCATGACGACTCCTTGGCCGTTTGCAACTTGGGGCATTGACGTGATAGGGAAAATAGCCCCGACAGAAGCAATGGGCACGAAGTTCGTGTTGTAGCCATCGACTACTTCACCAAGCGGGTAGAGGCCAAGTCCTACAAGGTCCTCACTTCCGTAAAAGTGGCCCAGCTTCATCAAAGAAAACATAATGTGCGTATATGGGGTGCCCAACGAGATCATTTCGATAATGGGTCACACTTCGAAGGAGACTGCGATAGATCGTCGTCGTAATTCGTAGTTACTCGCCACAAGTCGTCCCCGCATGCACTGCACCAATGGAGCCGTGGAAGCCGCTAATAAGACACTCGAGCGGATCATCCGAAGATGGCCACCCGTGGTCGTGATTGGCCCGAAAAGCCGCACCTAGCACTCGGGGCTACGTAACGTCTGGCAACAACAGCCACAGGAGAAACTCCTTTTGCCCCCTAACTTACGGATGGAAGCAGCCAGTACCATGAGTTGGAAATCCTGGCCATTAAGGGTCCTCCCGGAAAACAAAGTGTCAACGAAGTAGAATGGCTACGAAGCCGCATGATGAATTGGCCTTGCTCGATGAGAGAAGGCTCAAAGCCACGGAGCACACCCGAGCCTACCAGAGGCGAATGGCCGAGCGTTTGATAAGAAAGTCAAAGCCGTAAACATCAAAGAGGGTGACTTAGTGCCGAAAGTAAAGCCCCCTACCGCAGACAACCCCGGGAAAATGGGAACCCGTTTGGATCGGCCCTTATGTAGTGCAAGATACCGTCGAGGAGCAACGAAGCTTGCAGACTGACGGCAATCCCTTTGTCCACCTGGGCCAACGGTGATAAACTCCGAAGATACTATGTCTAATAATAAAAAAAAAAAAAAAAAAAAAAAAATCTTAGTGCAAAAAGAGTAATACCCACTAGGGCCGAAAACCCCAAAAAGGGCGGTCTAGAAAAAAAACAGGGTTGCACGAAAAAAAAATAATAATAAAAAATAAATAAAAAAAAAAGAAAAAATCTTAGTGCAAAAAGAGTAATACCCAAATAGGCCGAAAACCCAAAAAGGGCGGTCTAGGCAAAAACAGGCTGCACGTAAAAAAAAAAAAAAAAAAAAGACTTAGTTTTGTTAGTTCACCGTAATGAACTACGAAGACCCGAGCCCCTTAGCCTTTCTTGTAAAAGGGGAACGTAGGCACCATATATGGTTCGGTCTAAACAATAAAAAAGGGCAATAAAGCTTCCATAAAGTGCGTCCTTAGCAATAAATAAAAGGGTATTTCGCCATAAAACGGGTCCCAAGTAATAAGACATTTGAATTTCCATGAAACATGTCTTGATTAATTTCTAAAATAATATTTCTTGTTCATTACAAGTCAAAAATTTCTTGATGAGTTCAAGCACGGCCTACCTCTTGACTCGCTAACCTCGCTAAAAAGATCTAAAATACAATAAAATGCCTAAATAAACTAATGTGTTTGCAAATGGCAATAAGAGGATCTTGAGAAAAGACTTGTCGCCGTCATTCGCCGAGTCTTCTTCGCCTTCTTCCCTTTTCCTCGGCCTCGTCGAGTCTTCTTCCTTTTCTTCTCAATAATGCTCGGTATCCCTCATCCCGACCTCTCGGTATCCTCACCGGAGCCTCTACCAACCCCGTGTCAATAAGCGCTCTCTATACGAGCACGAGTCCGTATCTCCTCCCTCTCGAGACTCGGCCAAATGAGCAACCTCTGACAACCTCTTGTACCGAGCCTCCATGTCCCCGACCAAGTCACTCCGATTGGTTATGGCAACTCGCCTTAGCCTCGGTCTCCTCGTAGTCCTACTCGAGTCGTGGTCGCCCCAATAAAACCCTGGCCTATCCTCCAAGATAACCCGAGTCGCTCCCATCTCCTCTCGTACTACTCCAAGTAGACAAGTGGTCAAGATGGTACTCTTCCCGCTTCCTAAAGATAGCCCCGGGTGGGAAAGCAAAGGTATGTCCAAGCCCTCGAGAAAAAGTGAAGCCGGGCCGGGTCCTCATGTCTAGAGACATCACCTCCATGGTCCGATGTCCTCCCGGGCCACTCAAAGGCTCCCGTAAAGCCCCAAACCGCCCGGATACCAAGCAGTGGTATGTAGAAGGATGACCAGCAGAACTCGGAACCCTCACAAGATAAGACTCCCGAAATATCCTCCCGGTCCGCAACCTCCAAAGGTGGTATCCACCAACGGATGTCCGAAGTGGATAGCCTAGCCATCATCGCCTCCTGGGCCTACCCCGGTCCCGCCGCCTAGGCGCACCTCTCCGAGAAATCACCCAAGGGCACCGAGTCGGCAAAGCCCCGTGCAAAGCCCCGAGCCTCTCCCCGCAGCCCACAAAGTCAACACAGCCTGACTCCCTGACCTCATGAAATGGTCTCCCGAGCCATCCCGTCGATCCCATGCAAAGTCTCCCCAAAACCAGTGGGACGATATCCTTCCTGCACTCCCGCAGCCTCTCGACCATGTCCAGGAGACCACCGTGACAAATCCCCACTGACTCAAGAAGAAATGCACGTAAAAGACGCAAAGGATAAATGCGTCCATAGCCACCATGGTAGCAATGCCTATAGCCGGAGATCCAAACTCGCCCGGATCTCGGAAAGGTCAATCCCGTCCGAGGCTACCATCATCTCCTCGCCTCTCCTGCAGGAATCTCGCAAAAGATGCAAGCTTTACCGCCACCGGCACGTCTCCGATCGGGCCGGAATAGATATAGCCTCGCCCTGACCCCCAATCAAGGCTCAAGTCTTCGTGCGTTGGGACGATTTCGTTGTAAGAAAAGCAAGAAACATGTCTCCTGACGTCCTGTAACTTTGCCGCGGCTCTCAACAGGTCCCACCGGGCGGAGATCCCTCAAATGCCATAAAGACTTGATCTTGAAGGAAGAATCAAGCAGCCCCTTGTGATTTTGGAAGTTATGTCTCGCCCAAGATTGAAGACCGGATGTAAAATGGTCTCTCTTCCCCTTTGTAGTCTAACGGGCCTCTCCATCGCAAAAGTGATCAAAGGTGGTGTCTTTAGGTCCAAAATATGCCCCGGGAACAGCTTGAAACAAGTTTGGGTTGAAAATAAAATGAAATGGCCAAGCTTTGGTTTTATTCAAAAATGACCAAATCTGACATGTAACCGTGAGCCGCACGGCCTCTTTTGCCCTCAAGGCCATGCCGCACGGCTTCATTTGCCTCGATGTAAATTGTAAAATCTGCAGCAACCAAAGTTGCTGCCCAAGGGAGTTTTCACCCCACTTTCTCAACCAAAACCTCGTACAAAACATGTCCAAGCCACCCAAGCGCTTTTATATCATTATATATTATTTTGGCCCAGCTTCAGCCCCAATTCCAAGCAAAAAGTCGCCCCGAGGCTCGCATAATATGCAAATTGAAAAAGCATAAATTAGAAAAGTAAATAAAGCGTAAATACAATGTCTTCGCCCACCGGCGTCAAAATAAAGCAAAAATAAACAAGTTGTGCATAAAAGTGTTCATTGTTTGTTTTGTTCCAAATCTACTCTAGAGACCCCCTAGGCCTCGCATTCTTCTTCTTCCTCATCACCGCCACCATAGACGCTAGGCTCTCTCATCACGTCCTCCCGGTCGCCGCATCGGAAAGAGGGATGTTGTCGTGCTCGTACTCCGCCGCCCGCTCCAAGATATCGCATTAGGACTCGCCCCGAGGCCCGGCACCGGATGAGTACTCCGGCCGAGGAAGAGGATGCCGCGCCCGACATGCCTCCTTTTGCGCACAGCTCCCGCACGCTTGTTGACGCTTTAGTAGCGCAGCGCCTTCTTGACCAAGGATCGGCACACGTCTTTCCAGCCCCGTTCGCCCGACCAACCCGTCATAGGTGCGAGCCGGAACCCGAGAAAAGAAAAGAAAATCTCGTAAAATCTCGTAAAATCTCGTAGAAATTGCAAAAACAAAATCCGAAAGCTAAAAAGGGAATAAGACCCTAAGAGTATACTCACAAAGGCTATCAAAGTGGCAGGGTATACCGGGGCTCCTCGTGTCGTGGACAGAATCCTCATCCTCCTGCATCTCCGTGTACGACGATGAGAGGTGTGCAGTGAGGGATAGGCGGGCCGCAGGCTCATCCTCCCCATATCCCCGAGTGACCGCCGCCTTCGCGCCTTCGTGGCGTCCTCAGCGCCGCTCCACAAACACAGCAGTAGGGGGTACCCATGTCAAAATACTCCTCCGCAGCCTATACCTCCCCGGTACCTCTCAATCTCATCCGCCCGCGCCCCCGGGCCGCAGATCCGTGCCGGAGGATCGTGTGGAGTAATGGCGTCCAATGGAGGGACATGACCATGCCGCTCGAGAAACGGTCCCCGTATATATGATGTCGCAAGTCGCCCCAAAGTGAGCCACCTCCTCTCGCCTTGTCACCTCAATAGCATCTCCCAAGAAAATCTCCTGATACCCGCCCTGTGGTAGAAGTCCACTCCATCCGGTCCATCCTTATTGAGCACATGTGCTTCACCATCTTGTAGTCGAAAGTGATCCGGGTCTTCCCGTGAACCTATCCCTCACATCTCCTCCAAATAACCATCGCAGGGAAAATGGTGATATCACTCGCCGGTTCCAAGGAAAGAACCCGATCACCTCGCAAAACCAGCCCGCATGTTCAAAAACATCAAAAAGGTCATTTTTCTCATAAGAAGTCTCAAGACGTAAAAGAGAAAAGAGAAGAGAAAGAGAGGCTACCTCAAGGGCAAATGAGAAGCAACCATAGAAGCAGCTTTGTTTCGACCGTACATGTCCAGAGAAGTATAACTCACCTAATCCGGCCTCTCCCCAAGAGACCGTCCCTATCCCATCCACATCAACCAAAGAGTCAAGGAGGCAAGTCATGGCTAGCGTCCTGCATCTAGCAAAGATAGTGACCGACAAAGATCAACCACACGAAAGCTCTAACCACCGGGTGGGCAACACGTCACTACCAAAGAAAGTCCCGCATGCAGCTCGGGATCGCCACCTCGACATTCCTCGTCTCCATACCCAATCCCTTGGGAATCAGCTCAAATCCAACCAAAGCTCGGAACTCCTCACTGTAATGTGGTCTCTCCAAGTCACGGGCCTCCCGTGAACCGCAGCCGCACCGCCGTAAAATCGGCAGGAGTCACAAGTAAGCTCTCCCCAAATGTGTGGAAACTATGAGTAGAGTCCCACCAAAACTCGAAAGAGCCCGAACTGTGCCCTTGCTCTTCGAGGTGATGTGAATCCCCGTGCCGATGGCCTCCACAAACGCGTCTGCACCGGTAGCCCTCACCAACTCTTTAGGGTTCACCCCATTCTTCTCAAAATCCGGCATCCTCTCGCCAAAGATTCACCGCTATCTCGTATGGTCCCCTAGACTTGTTCTCCTCGTAGACAAGCACATCAAAAAGAAGTGTCACCCTTCATCTCATTTCAAAAGCATGCATATAGTCACAAAAGTGCACATATTTTTTCAAAAGAAAAGCATTCATACAAGTCTTTTTAGCATCTTTTGCATCAAAAACGTGACTTTCATCATTTGAAACACGTCATTTTAAACACGTTGCTTTCCTAAGGCACAAAATCATAATTTTCACAATTCTTTGCACATAAGCATTATTTTTCAAATAAAATGGCATGCATGAATCATTTTCATCTTCCAAAATCATGTTTTCTCATTGAAAATCGAATTTTGACCTAGTTCTAGCACAAGGCAAGAACTCCGTCTCATATTTAGACAATTCTCATTCTTACTTCATTTGCGAAAAAGTGAGTCATTCTCATAATTTTCATCAAATAAATTGCACATGCATATTCTTAGCCTCATAGGTTGTTCATGCATCTCAAAAATCATTCAAAAATCCTAAGAAAATCCTAGAAAATTCCTAAGTTCGGGTTAAGCCCTAAATTATTCAAAAAATCAAGCAAAATCATCTGGATTTGAGCCAAATAAGAACGCTTACCCCAACCGATCGCGGTTCGTCGATTTGTGCTCCCTCCTTCCCTGGATAGAGCTCCGATGGAGGCGTGAGAAAGTCATACCTCCTATCCGTCCTGACAAGCTCCTTCCTCTTCCTTTGAGCGGCCGCGGAGACATTCCTCCTTGCTTGTCTTGGTGCCGGATCCATCTCAAATCAAGGGAAGCAAGGGAATTCAAAGAATTTCGAAATTCTTTCTTCTCTCCTCTCTCTCTCTCTCTCGAACGGGCGGCAACAATGCCCAATAGCCCGTTCAAATCTGCTTAAATAATCTGTAAAAATCAGGTTTCCACTGCACGGCTTCTTTTTCCTTCCTCTCATGCCGGGCGGCCTCTTTCGCTCCGAGCAAAAATTACGATTTTGCCCTTGAACTTTCCACTTGGGCCTCCAATCCTCGTTATCCTCTAACCGAGATAACACCCTCTTCGTAAGATATCCCTTATCTCCTAAGCAATCAAGCTCTATTCCCAATACCTCCGTTAATTTCGTTATAACGGGATAACGTTAGGTGACAACCTCCGAATTGTCGAGTTCTTCTTAACTTAAGCTACCTCGTCATGAATAGTGACGTATGCTTAAGTCATTCAAACTTTGGCAACCCATATCTCCGATTCGAAAGAGATTGAGACGTATGCTCAAGTCATTTGCAACCCATATCTCTCGATTCGAAAGAGATTAAGACGTATGCTCAAGTCATTGCAACTCCATATCTCTCGATTCGAAAGAGATTGAGACGTATGCTTAAATCATTCTAGCTTTGGCAACCCATATCTCCGATTCGAAAGAGATTGAGACGTATGCTCAAGTTTTTCAAACTTTAGCAACCCATATCTCTCGATTCGAAAGAGATTGAGACGTATGCTCAAGTTCACCAAACTCTAGCTACCTCTATCCACTCGATAGTGACGTAAGCTCTAGTTTCAATTAGGTGACATCCTCCAAAGAATTGCCAATCGTGTGACATCCTCCGCATTGTCAATCGTGTGACAAACTCCATTAATTGTCAAAATCTCAAGAATCCTAGACATCGTTCCTAACTATCTAGTGATGCTTGAACTACGATCAAGGCTTCGATTCCTCCGGATACGTAGGTAGCCTTTTATAAAAGGTCCAGCCATCCGACCACTTCGGCCACCCCGTTCCTTCGTCGCTCCTCGTTGATGAAGTAATCCCTCATAGAGACCACCTTGGTCACTTCTAGCATATCCCCGCAGGATCAATTTCTTGACCTCCTAGGTCATTTTCTATTTTCCCCAAAGAAGAGACCCAGCTTTCTCTTCTCCCTTCCTCGCCGGATCTTATTCCGAACTACGGCCGAGCTTGATTCCTCCGGGATACGTAGGTAGCCTTCCAAAAGGTTCAGCCACTCGACCATCTCGGTCATCTAATCCGTCTCGCATTCGCCGCATCGGATCCTTTCTATCGACAACCCCACTTGCCTTGCAAGTGACGTTGCCGAGGGCTTCGTAAGTACCCAAATCTGGCTCATGCCTTCCTGCTAATTTTCCCGACAATTTCGGTAAGTTTTCCTGTAATTCCCTGCATTCTTCCAAATGTGCTCCGAAACATTCCGGAACTGCTTTTTATTAAATAAGGGCTGAAGAGGATCCTTCCTAATTAAGAAACACGTTTTTCTTAATTAGGAAGGAGGGTTCTAGAATTTGCCACCTTGCATGGTTCTAGAATGCCGAGTCATTCAGATAAGCCCGCACGGCCGCATTAGCTCGCCGCTCTTAGCCGCACGGCTTCATTCACCTTATCCAGACATTACCTATAAATAGAGGCCTCCTCTACCCATTTCAACACACACAATAGAGGCACAAACACACAATAGAGGCACAAAATACACAATACACTTATAAACACTCCCAAGACGTGAAGAATATTGGTGCAAGCTCAAGAAGGTGAATAAGGAAGGCCAAGAAGCTACCTCCCTCCTCCTTGAAGACCCAAGACCAACCTCTCCTCCTAGCTCCGTTCAAGAAGCTAAAGGAAGCAATTGGTAACCTCGCACGCCCTAACCTTGCTTTTAATTGATATACTTGCTCATCGTATTCATATATCTTGCTTGGGACTTGGCATTTATTTATAAAGATCACATCTTTATCACCCCCTTTCCCTTTTGCATGCATTAAGACCTCATTTGTCATAAAAATGTAGTCTTTTTCATAAAGGTGCATCCTTTGCACCTAAAACCCCCATTTTCAAATAAAAATGTCATTTTTATGCATCATTTGCACATAAAAATCCAATCTTTTCAATAAAAATGCATCCTTTGCATTCAAAAACCTTTTCCAATGCATCATTTGCATAAAAATCCTATCTTTACGCATCACTTGCATAAAGATCATTTCTTTCAATCAAAAAGCATCATTTGCTAAAACCAAAAATGTCATCTTTTCATTAAAGAGTCATTTTTCATCATGCATTTCCCCTTTCCCCCAACCTTGGAACGGACCGGTGTAAAAGATCCTGGGATGTCTTCAAACTCGCGTGAATCCACAAAATCTTGGGAGACTTGCTCCGGCAAGGCACTTTGGGTGAACGCCAAACGTTCTTCCCAAGGGGTAACTTAACCTCCGAACCCAAGTAAAAACCTTTTTTTCAAAGTTTTGAGGTAATCAAAATGGCGTGGCGACTCCGTTTTTCAAATAACTCGGATGTCTTCAAACTCGCGTGAATCCACAAAATTTGGGCACACATTCACACTCTCCTGTCTCTTGACATAAGCTTCATAGTCGGTCACAACATCTCCGCTCCTGTCATGAGGGTTGGCCCTCGCCTCGGCCCTCCTCCTCTCCGAAACTGTCAGGTCCTCCGCACCCACAATGGCCTCATGCCGTCTCAAAATAGCCATCTGAGTCTCTCCCAAATGCCTCTCGTACTCAATCCAGTACCAAGTGGTCGAAATACAGTCTCTGACGCCTCGAGGATAACCCGAGGAGGGAATACGTCATACCTCCATACTGGAAAGAAATGGGAACACCGAAGGATCATCCATAGAAGCAAGAGCCACCACCCTAGTGGCTATATCATCAAGTCCTTCAAAGGAGCTCGCTTCCAAGCCAAACCGCTCGTAACTGCAGCCGGAATGTAAAAGCTGGACTGAGAAAGCCCCGGAAGCATAACCACGGGAGATCCATCCTGAAGTACTCTCCGAGTCTCCACCCGCCAATGAGGCACCAACCACCTGATATCTTCAGTCTGGCGACCAGCCATCCAATGCTCCCACGAGCCCTGATCATCAAAATCCACAGTAACCCCTCTCCTGGCAAATGTCCAAGGCTTGATCATGTCAGAAGTTTCCCGAAGAACCCCCAGGCGCTCCATCAGCCACAGGGTCAAAAGAAACGGGCTGCCCCCGTGCATGTACCGCCTCCCGGTAGCTAACCTGTCAAGAGCATGAAAAGTCTCCCCCAGGGTCAAAGGTACAACATCTCTGCCCAAGCGACAAATAACCACTACATCCAAGCAGAGCCCGATGACAAATTCCAAAGGAATAAAACCATGAACAAGGTACCAAACATGCAAAGTGCAAAAGCATCCCAATAGGCATCATCCACCAAGCCTAAGCCCCTAAATCTATCAGAAGACCGTAAATGTCAAAATGATCGGGACCGCGGATCATACCTCAGGCTTCCTCCTGGGAAAGATGGAGAAGGTTGCACAACCTATCAACAAAGAGGCTCCTCCGGCAAAGGAATCGCAATCTCCTCCACCTCGGGACCACCAAGCAAAGCCCGAAATTCTTCAACAGTCGGGACCATTTCATTGTAAGAGAAGCAAAAAACATGTCTTCTAGTGTCCCAAAATGAGGAAGAAGCTCTCAAAAGATCATAATCCGGAATCAATTCCTTAAGAGACCACAAGCATCATTTCTTGTACCTTTCTTCAAAGAATGACCTTCTCTCATGCATAATCTCCGGCACCACTCCTTAAACTTGGTGAAGAATGACATTTGAGAAGCTTGGGATAATTTGGATGGATTTTGCATGCTCACAATTCTCTCCATGGATTTTCTCTCCTTCTCCCCGAAAATGGCCAAGCTGAACCGGTGGTTGAAGAAGGTGTTTGAATTCTGAAATAAGGGAAACCAGATCTCGAAGCAAAATTAAAGGACAAAGTGTCGAAGACTGCCTCTATCCGTGCGACATAAGTGTCACGACTGTAAAAAATTTGCAAAGCAGCTCAAACTGCTGCACCACGGAGGAATATTTCATCCCGCTCGAAACCCGTGCAAAGCCTCGCCCAAACAAGCCACATACCATACATTCGCACCCTAGCCAAGAAACCCGGGCTCATGCAACATTTCATTCATAATAGATAAAAAAAAAAAGAAATTCTAGACTATTACATCCCAAAAAAAAAAAAGAGTGTGCATGAAAAATAAACTGTATCTGTCTAAATAGGTACAATCTCGTAAATCAATAAAAGATAGCCGGGCCAATCCTCGCCGGGCCCTTTCCCCGATCCTCTTTGCTGCTCGGGCCCGCCTTCTCGCAGCCATGAATGTCTCTGCTCGGAATCATCGCCTCGTCTCCGCAGAGGCTTCGCCTGATCAACCGGAACGCCGCGAGCAAGGCAAGCCAAGATCCGCGAAGAAGTCATATCCAAACGTGAATGCGTCGGACTCTGGACATGCGAAGAAGAGCCACCATGATGCCAAACATGTCCTCGCCTATGCAAATCTCCGAGAATGACGTGGTCCTGAGGCGCCCCATGTCGGGATCTATGAGAGGAGAAAGAGGAGTCTCGGTGAGAATGCTTCGAAGGAATAGGGAAGCCTCCCGCTCGACTGTGCGCCGGCCGTGCTCCGCCTCGCTTCCGGCCCGAGGAGCCCCACAAGCAACCATCCTCCTAATGAACCTCTTGGCCCCAATCACCTCGCTTCGTCGCCTTCTCCACCACCACAAACCTGTGAACCGCACGGGAACAAAAGTTTCGTAAAGAATTGATGCAAAAAATGATGAAGCGAAAGAAAAGAAGAAGAGACAAGAAAAACCCGTACTTCATATCCTGACGAGGCCGGAAAGCTCGTGGGACCTCTAAGGTTGAGGGATCTCGCACCTCAATCTGACCCCATCCTGACATATGAGAAGTCCGTCCGGGGTATCGCACAATCCCTAACCCCTCTCTCTCAAGAACCCGGGGCATCCTCACCTCCTCAAGATAAATCTCGAATACCTCAATCGCCACGAACGTCGAGAAGTGTCCGGCCACCTCGATAATCGCCCCCAGTCTTCGATCTCTCACTCGGATGCATCATGTCGGCAGTGAGGCTCTACCAAGGTGCCATCGAGGCGCACCCGCCATGCCGGCGCGTCACTCTCTCCCCGTGATAATACACACATCGCAGTCAAGCCCTCAAAATCCTCCGCCGCACGGTCCACCTCTCTCGCACCCTTCAAATTGTCTCAGCTTCCACGCCGAAGCGGCCCTGTGGGTAGAAAACCATCCCCTCATCTCGTCTCGCTCTCGTCAAAGGCGTGTGCACTCGTACTTAAGTGGTCGTGCGCCCCTTAGAACCTATCTTCTCCCGAGCATGCTTGCTCCAGAGAGCATGGCCTGGATATGCCCCGATGTGCTCCGCCGGCCGCCACCACATCGTGACATGAAAAAACTCTGAGCCCATACTCGCGAAAGAGAAAGATCTCATCAATCAAGCGCAAAAAAAGAGAAGAAAAGTGCGTGCTTAAGGAAAAGAAAAGCAAAAGCTTATACCTCCGCAGGAACTCAAGCACGTCGTAGAGCCGACAGCCTCTTCCGCTATATCGATCCGTAGCGAAATATAGCCTCGCCAAACCGCCTCTCCCCAAGACACCTCCCCAAAGCCATCTCCACATCCTCCAACGTCCTCAAAGCAAAGCAAACATCGTCGTCCCCCAAGCATGTCCAAAAAGTGTGCTCGAAAAAGCAAACCATAAAAAGGCCCTAGCAACCGCACCGCAGCCCACTCTCTCATCACCTGCCTCGTAATTCTCGATGCTCTCCACGCATCTTCCCATGGACCACGGCATACTCCATACCCATCCCCTTTTGGGAATGGGGTAAAGCCCGTAAGATCCTGCAGCCCCTGCCGTCGTAGCCGTCCCTCCACTCAATACTCGGCCCTTAAAGGACAGCCCGTGATCGCGGCATAATCGGAGGGTGCGACCGTGGCCTCGCCCGTAAGAAATGAAATGTGTGGGTCGCGTCCCACCGGTCTTGTGCCAAAGCAAAGATCAGGCCCTTGCTCTTGGAGAACTTAACCAATCCCCTCAGGCACTCGATAAACTCGTACAATCCAGTCCCAATAACGATCTGTCTCGGACTCATCAAAGCTCCTCGGCCCAAGACTGGAAGCCGGTCCCACAGGTCAATCACGGCCTCCACTGACCCTCGAGTCTTCAGCTTATTCAGCTGCTCCGTCACAAAACGATCTCCACCCTGCAAAAAAAAATATCAAAAAATTGCATTTGCATCAAAAAAAAAGAGAGCATACTCATGCATCATAAAATTTTGAAGAAAATCGGGCAAAAGATAATCTACGCATACAATAAACTCAAATTTCCATTTTTTTTCTTGCACAAAAGAAAAGATTTTCAACAACCATCATTCATCATGCATATAAAAAAAAATGTCAATAACATTGAGTCAACGGAAGTAAAAACTCCGTCCCATTTTTCATGAAATAGCATGCATAAGCAATTTTCTAAGATTCATTCATCCAATCAAGGGAACGAAAAATCCGTCCCATTTTCACAAAAAATCACATTTTCTACAAAAAACACACATGCATACATTCATGTCATTCATGGAAGCATCGTCTCATTGCAAGAATCCTACATACGACAAAAAGTCCGTCCCGGATTCGAGCAAATTTTCATCATCTCATATTTCAAAAAAAAAAAAAATGGCAAAATGCCCATTCTTTTTTCCAAACAAAGTGCACATTTGGGTTACCCATATACTCATTACAACATGCAAATTATCAAGGACAAAATCCAAAGCCAAGAACATCCAATTTTCGGATATTTAAAAAAAAAATCACAAAAATCAATTTCAAGCAAAAATCAACAAAGAAATTGGAGAGATTCGAAGTATACCGTACGGAGACTCGGATCAGAGGCCCAATGTTGCCACGCATCGGGGTACGGCTCCTCCGCAATCGATTGCGAAAGAGAGTAATGCCTCCTCATTCGAACAAGCTCCAAACGCCTCTCCGCTACCGGGCCACGTCCTTGGCCTTGAATAGCTACTCCCCCGTGTTCCATTGCTTGAAAAATCGAAGAAATCGGAAGAATTTTGGAGCTCCTAGGCTAACAATGGCGGCTCTGCTCTCTCTCTCCCTCGTCTGCAATTGTGAGGAAGAAGAAGAAAGGGCGGCGACCCCTTTTAAAATCTGTCCAGGCCACGCTCCTATCAGCGCGGACCAAATTGAAGTGGCAAAATGACTGTTTTGCCCTTTAAAATTCCAGGACTCTGCAGTTTAGTCCTCAACTTAACAAATAAGTAACCAAAGTTAACCAAAGTTAACCCCTTTTCAAAGGAACCTTCCCTTAGTCAAACGTAAGTCCGATTTCTCCGAGAAAGATAACGAAATCCCGTTTCTTTCATCAAAATCATCAACCTAAGAGAGCCAAACGTAAGTCCGATTTCTCCGAGAAAGATAACGGATCCCGCTTCTTTCATCAAAATCATCAACGACGCCAAACGTAAGTCCGATTTCTCGAGAAAGATAACGAAATCCCGTTTCTTTCATCAATATCATCAACCTAAGCCAAACGTAAGTCCGATTTCTCCGAGAAAGATAACGGGATCCCGTTTCTTTCATCAAAATCATCAACGACAAGAAACGTAAGTCCGATTTCTCCGAGAAAGATAACGGAATCCCGTTTCTTTCATCAAAATCATCAACGGCAAGAAACGTAAGTCCGATTTCTCTCGAGAAAGATAACGGAATCCCGTTTCTTTCATCAAAATCATCAACCGGCAACAAACGTGAGTCCGATTTCTCCGAGAAAGATAACGGAATCCCGTTTCTTTCATCAAAATCATCAACGGTAGTCAAACGTAAGTCCGATTTCTCCGAGAAAGATAACGGGATCCCATTTCTTTCATCAAAATCATCAACCGGCAGTCAAACGTAAGTCCGATTTCTCCGAGAAAGATAACGGGATCCCGTTTCTTTCATCAAAATCATCAACGGCAGTCAAACGTAAGTCCGATTTCTCCGAGAAAGATAACGGAATCCCGTCTCTTTCATCAAAATCATCAACCTAGCCAAACGTAAGTCCGATTTCTCCGAGAAAGATAACGGGATCCCGTTTCTTTTCATCAAAATCATCAACTGCAATAAACGTAAGTCCGATTTCTCCGAGAAAGATAACGAAATCCCGTTTCTTTCATCAAAATCATCAACTAGCCAAACGTAAGTCCGATTTCTCCGAGAAAGATAACTAATCCCGTTTCTTTCATCAAAATCATCAACTATAGCCAAACGTAAGTCCGATTTCTCCGAGAAAGATAACGGATCCCGTTTCTTTCATCAAAATCATCAACTATAGCCAAACGTAAGTCCGATTTCTCCGAGAAAGATAACGAAATCCCGTTTCTTTCATCAAAATCATCAACGATACAAACGTAAGTCCGATTTCTCCGAGAAAGATAACTAATCCCGTTTCTTTCATCAAAATCATCAACTATAATAAACGTAAGTCCGATTTCTCCGAGAAAGATAACGGAATCCCGTTTCTTTCATCATAATCATTAACGACAGTCAAACGTAAGTCCGATTTCTCCGAGAAAGATAACGGGATCCCGTTTCTTTCATCAAAATCATCAATGGCAGTCAAACGTAAGTCCGATTTCTCCGAGAAAGATAACGAAATCCCGTTTCTTTCATCAAAATCATCAACCGACAGTCAAACGTAAGTCCGATTTCCCCGAGAAAGATAACGGGATCCCGTTTCTTTCATCAAAATCATCAACGGCAGTCAAACGTAAGTCCGATTTCTGCGAGAAAGATAACGGGATCCCGTTTCTTTCATCAAAATCATCAACGGCAGTAAAACGTAAGTCCGATTTCTCCGAGAAAGATAACGGAATCCCGTTTCTTTCATCAAAATCATCAACGGCAATAAAACGTAAGTCCGATTTCTCCGAGAAAGATAACGGAATCCCGTTTCTTTCATCAAAATCATCAACCGACAGTCAAACGTAAGTCCGATTTCTCCGAGAAAGATAACGGGATCCCATTTTTTTCATCAAAATCATCAACGGCAGTAAAACGTAAGTCCGATTTCTCCGAGAAAGATAACGAAATCCCGTTTCTTTCATCAAAATCATCAACCGGCAGTCAAACGTAAGTCCGATTTCTCCAAGAAAGATAACGGGATCCCATTTCTTTCATCAAAATCATCAACGACAGTAAAACGTAAATCCAATTTCCCAAAGAAAAGCTAACAAAATCCCCAAATAAGTCAACTAATCCCGCTTCTTTCATCAAAATCATCAACGGCCAAACGTAAGTCCGATTTCTCCGAGAAAGATAACGGAATCCCGCTTCTTTCATCAAAATCATCAACCTAAATCAAACGTAAGTCCAATTTCTCCGAGAAAGATAACGGGATCCCGTTTCTTTCATCAAAATCATCAACTATAGCCAAACGTAAGTCCGATTTCTCCGAGAAAGATAACGGGATCCCGTTTCTTTCATCAAAATCATCAACGGCAGTAAAACGTAAGTCCGATTTCTCCGAGAAAGATAATGGAATCCCGTTTCTTTCATCAAAATCATCAACGGCAGTAAAACGTAAGTCCGATTTCTCCGAGAAAGATAACGGAATCCCGTTTCTTCATCAAAATCATCAACCATAAACGTAAGTCCGATTTTTCCGAGAAAGATAACGGGATCCCGTTTCTTTCATCAAAATCATCAACGGCAGTAAAACGTAAGTCCGATTTCTCCGAGAAAGATAACGGAATCCCGTTTCTTTCATCAAAATCATCAACCGACAGTCAAACGTAAGTCCGATTTCTTCAAGAAAGATAACGGGATCCCGTTTCTTTCATCATAATCATCAACGGCAGTAAAACGTAAGTCCAATTTCCCCAGAAAAAGCTAACAAAATCCCCAGCGAAGTCAACGGAATCCCGTTTCTTTCCTCATTATCATCAACGGCCGTAAAACGTATGCCCGATTTTTCTCCAACGAACCCCCAAAGCAATGCGTTCGAACTACGATTGGCTTGATTCCTCTTAAGGATACGTAGGTAGCCTACCATAGGTCCAGCCACCCGACCAAAACGGTCACCCTCTCCTTCGGCAGCAGACGAAGTCCACCGAAGGACCATCCATCCCAAACCATTAAGGGAAAACATTTCAAATCAAGGCTCGAGGCACCTAAAAAGCCATCATCATTAAGGTCTGAGGCACCTAAAAAGCCATCATCATCAAGGTTGGAGGCACCTAAAATGCCATCATCAAGGTCCGAGGCACCTAAAAAGCCATCATCATCAAGGTTGGAGGCACTTAAAATGCCATCATCAAGGTTTGAGGCACCTAAAATGCCATCATCATTAAGGTTTGAGGCACCTAAAACGCCATCATCACCAAAGGTCCGAGGCACCTAAAATGCCATCATCTTTAAGGTCTGAGGCACCTAAAGCACCATCATTACCAGGTTGATGCCTCAAAATAGTCATTCCAGGGTCAACATCCAAAGACCCGAACTACGACTGGCTTGATTCCTCTTAAGGATACGTAGGTAGCCTATCATTAGGTTCAGCCATCAGACCGAAACGGTCATTTCTATCCCTAGCAGAGCGAATGTACAACTTCAGCCATCAGACCAAAATGGTCATCTCTTATCCCCAGCAGAGTTTCTTTCAGCAACCGACTGCAGAACTCGCTCACCAGGTTGACATCCTAAAACAGTCGCTCCAGACCCGAACTACGGCCGGCTTGATTCCCATTCGGGATACGTAGGTAGCCTATCGCTAGGTTCAGCCACTCGATCACTTGATCATCCCGTCAAATATGGAGCTCCTTTTATCGACGACCCCGCTTCCTTCGAAAGCGCCGTCGCCGAGGGGCTACTGTAAGTGCTCCAATTTGAGCCGTTAGTATTTTCATTAGAAAATTAACGAAAGCCTTAACATTCCTAACATTTCTAACAATACCTAACCTTTCTAACAAAGTGAGGATAGATTAGGGATTGCCATTTAAGGTTAAACCAAGAAAAGAATCTTAAAAAGGAAAAGAAATTGAAAAAACTCGAATTGGCAAGCTGAAAAACAGCAACCAGTTTGAATATTTTGAAAATATTCCTTGTGTCCAAAGCCTGCAGCTGCAATTAATGAACAGTGCACGCTGCCACAATGATCCGCGCGGATGACTCTGCCATTTCAGAGGCCTATAAATTAAGCCCTTCAGTCTCAAAAAAAAGAAGAGGAACAAGAACTCACAGCAAAACCTTGACGAAAATACTAGAGAAAACAGTGAGAATTCCCTTGAATTGTCACCTTTTTCTCTTGATTATTTTCCCAAACCACAATAAATCACTCTAAAAAACTCAAAGCTTCAAACACAAAACACAAAATAAGATAGGTATAACCTCCTTCTCCCTACCCTAAATCTCTCATCCATGCATGCATCTCATACTTTGAAGATGTAACTTGTTCATTTCTTGCCCTAGATCCAAGAGGATCACCATGGAAGTTCATCTCCATGGATGATCCTCTACAAGGATCAACATTTCTTTCAAAATTATTTTTACTTCTTACAAACATATTTTCAAAACCCTAAAAACCATTTTCACAACAAAAATCTTGATTTCAAAGTTAAATCTCCCCTTCCCAAGCAAATAAAATGCTTAAGTCCTAATGTACCCTAAGGATGGCTTGATATAGTAGATCACCACTAAAATGTCTAGTGACTACTAATAAAAGACTAAGGAGATGGGGACAAGCATGGATGCCAAACCCCCTTTAAAATCATGTTTTTCTTCAAGAGAAAGTTGCTGTCCAGTAGCCTTTCTCTAAGACCTCTGTCCATGGTCTAATTTTTTGGACATACAGAAACTTGGAATTTGGTGTTGACTACAAAATACATTTTGTAGCCAACATCCATAGCTTTCCAGAAATATTTTTACTTTAATTTTTGCATGAGTAAAACTCCCTTTTTCAAATTACCTTTTAAAGGTCAGTTCATCAGTCTCTGGAAATCCAGATTTCATATCTGAGATTTCCAAAAGGTTTTGGTCCACCAAATCATCTCCAAATGGAAAAGTTCTTTTACAGAAATCTTATTTAAGGTGTTTTGAACAACTTTCATTCTCGTACTTTCCCCATATTTTGAAGTTTTAAAGCTCTTAAATCCGTTTTAAAATCAAGTGTCCACTGCCTTTTTCATTCTGGCAGAAATGGTTTTCAACTTCAAAAAATCTTTTGAGTAACAAAACTCAACCCAAAAATCATACCAAAAATCATGGCACTTGTTTAATGTCTTATAAAGAGTTCCCAATTTTTATTTTTCTCAGTTTCAATTTATTTTGGCCAAAGGAACACACACACACACACACACACACAAATGGTTTTTAAGCTTGGAAGACTCGTTTTACGAGGCATTCCGGGTGAACACTAACGTTCTTCCCGGCGTGTAACGTGACCTCCGAACCCAAATCTCTAATCTCGGGCATTTTTCAAAGTTTTGGCCCTTAAAATAAAAATGGCGTGGCGACTCCATCTCCGTTTTTGATTTTCAAAAAAAAAAAAGGAAAGGAAAAATCGGGTGGCATCATCACAGTACGACGCATGGGAGCGGTTCAAGGAGCTTCTCAAAATGTGCCCCCACCACGGGCTCAAAAAGTGGTTGATAGTTCATACCTTCTACAACGGTCTCATATTCAAGACGAGAGAAACCATTGATACCACTGCAGGAGGAGCATTGATGAACAAAGGAGTCGATGAGGCATACGACCTCATTGAGAATATTGCATTGAACCACTATCAGTGGTCAAACGAGAGGGAGCAACAGCAAGGTACGCCTGGTAAGTATAATGTTGATGCAGTTACTCTTCTCTCTTCTAAGGTTGACATGATTTTAAAGAAATTTGAGAATCTTAATGTCAATCCCGTGGCTAATATTAATATTTTGTGTGAACTATGTGGGTCTAACTCACATAGTACGGATAGTTGCGATTTGCTTGACACTAGTTCTAGTGATCAAGTGAACTTTGTCAATTCTTTTGGACAGAAGGGGGGTGTATTCTAATACATACAATTCCGAATGGAGGAATCACCCCAACTTCTCCTACAAGAATAACAACGTTCTAAATCCGCAACCATCCACACAACCCCCGGGATTCGCATCTAAGAATTTCAATAATAATTCGAATACCTTTCCCCCTAAATCAAAATTGGATCTTTTAATGGATTTCGTAGTTGAAAACAAAAATGCTCAAGAAAAGATCAATAATGAGTTTAGGGAATGTTTTAAATTGTTGAATGCTAGGTTCGATAACCTAGCAGTGCATAATAAGATGCTAGAAAGTCAACAAGCTCAACAGGCCATCCCAACGAGTAGACCACAAGGGAGTCTTCCCGGTCAACCTCAAAGGCCGAATGAGCATGTTAGTAAACACTAGGGATGAGTAGGAAGTACTAAATGAATGCCCTAGTGAAATTGATTATAGTACAATCCCACCGATGATTGAGACTAATTCGGGGATGGAATTCCCTAGAAAAGAAGACAAGGATTATACCGAACTTTTAGAAAACTTGGATGCCATTAATGTTAATATTCCATTATCTGAAAAAAATTGAAGAAATGCCTTTATGTGTTAGACCGTTAAAGCAATTGATTTCGGAGAAAGAAAGGCTAGTGGAATATGAGAATGTTATGTTAGCGGAGGAAGTGAGTGCTGTTTTACAAAATAAGACTCCTCCAAAATTAAAGGATCCGGGTACTTTTTCAATTCCTTGTTGTGTTGGCAGAATTAATATAGATAACACTATGCTTAACTTAGGAGCTAGCATAAGTTTGATGCCATTATCAGTAAGTGAGAAACATGGTGTGGGGGAACTCAAACCCACTACCATGTCTCTTCAATTGACAGATCGTTCCATTCAATACCCCATCGGTATAATGGAAAATATGCCGTGTCGAGTAGGGAGTGATCCTTGATATGGAAGAAGACCATCAGATTCCGATCATTTTAGGAAGGTCATTTCTTGCCACCGCTGGGGCAATCATTGATGTAAAGAATGGCACATTTTTCTTAAATGTCGGGAAGGAAAAGGTCGAGTTTGATATGAGAAGATCAGATCTCGAGGATCCTTATTTAGAGACCTACACCCCAAGTGAAGAATATGAAATGGGTAAGGGATTTCAATCTAAAGAAAATGTGGAAAATAGCTTCATGAATGATGAAACTTTAGATTGCGATAATGATTTTGATGTGATAAATATTTTTGCATGTCCCGATACTAACAATGCAGTGAAAGAACCAAAAAGAACAAGGGTGCCGAGTAAGAAAGGCACTTAGAAATTTTAAAAGTGTAAGGACTATAGGCCACTTGTTCTACCAATAAAAAAGATCGGGATGGAAAACATGTTTACCGCAGGAAATTTTGATCACTCCGGATGGAATGCATTGAAAGGTCGTCAAAGACAAGAGACCACCAAAATATCACGCATCACCTATTACCGGAAAGGGGTCGAGCTAATGACCTAAAACAAGCATCATCGGGATGGTAACCGATGAATTATTTTTGTTATTTATTATTTTAATTTATTTTATTATTTAATTACTATTATCATTATGTGCTAATTTTGTTTTATAGGTATATAAAAAAAAAGAGAAAAATGGTGAACAGTGGTTAGCACGGCCGTGCTCTATGCCTTGGAGCGGCCGTGCAGTTCATAGCGAGTTGACTGGGCTGACTCAGTTAAAGGGAGCGGCCGTGCAGATCCCTTAGCCCGGCCGTGCATAACACCTGGAAGGTCGTGCCTTTTCAGTCAAAGGCCATAACCCTTCCCCTCTCTCCCCAAATTCATTTCATCTCCTTCTCTCTCTCTCTATACCTCCGCCCCATCCTCCATAAAACCTTCAAAATCACCCACAAAATCAGTCAAAGCAACCTTAATCCTCCATAAATTCAACATCCAAACACTTTCCCATCCCATATTTTCCATCAAAACTCACCAAAACCCTCCTAAAACCCCCAATTCCGAAAATCCCTTATCTTCACCCATTTCAAAAGTTGAAGAGATTTCCTTGGAATGGGAGATCAAGAAGGAAACTTTTGGGAAATTTGATGTTGTGCAACAAAGATTTCGAGGCATTCAACATCAATTTCTCTGGGTAAAAATCTCTCCCTTCTCTTGTTCTTAAAATTCTTGGGTCTTGAACAAATGGCTTCTAGAGGAAAAGAAAAGGCCACAGAAAGGGTGTCTAAGAAGTCTCAGAAAGAACCCGCCTCTACCTCTAGCCTAAACCCAACTCTCAACAGCTTGGGTATTGAATTTCGGAGTGCTTCAGAAACGGCTCGATTCACTGCACTTCGTTCCAAGCGAATAAGGCCAACCCAATTCCCTGATACACTCGCCCTTAGATCATTGGGAATTTATGGAGATGTGTTTTCGTTTCATCTTGGGTTAGGTTGTTCAGAAATTCTTCAATTGCATGAGAAGACTTATGAGAGACTTACCTTAGAGTTCTTGTGTACTTTGAAGAGGAGGGTTACAACAGAAATTTGCAGGCAAACCGGGAAGTCTTACAATCTGCTCCATTTCAATTTTTGCCTTTGCGGAAGAGAGCTTCATCTTACCTCTTTTGATATCAACAAAATTTTGGGCTGGCCCTCTTTCACCGATACTGAGACCGATACTCCCATTGAATTTAGGGAAGATGTGTTTTGGAGCCAAATAACCGGACTTCCCTCTTTTAAATCCAGAAATGCCAAAGCCTCCTCCATTATCCACCCGTCCCTTCGCCTCTTGCATAGAATCTATGCTTGTACCATCTTTGCTAGGAAAGATAAGGGAACGGTTAATAGGAAAGAGCTATTTTTGATGTGGTGTTTTGTTTGGGGGCATAGGAAAATAAACATTAGCAATTTCCTCCTCGAGTTGATTAGTGACATTATTTCCACAACTTACAATGGAGAGATCCATATAGGGGGAATTGTGACTCTATTTGCTAAGCACTTTGAGTTTGAGGTGCCCGATGATTGGATTGAGGTTAAGGGGTCAACAAAATTGGACATTCCGACCCTTCGAACTATGCAACTTATTTCAGATAGAGGGCGTAGAGAGTACAATTGGTTAGTAGGTGCGGGAAAAATGCCCTATATTGTCCTCCCAAGCAATAACCTACCCTCCGCCCAAGTTAGACAATCCGAAACTTGGACCTTTCCAAATGCCTTGGCTCAAGAAGAAGACCAAGCAAGCCAAGCGGGTCAAGAAGAAGGAGAAGATGAGCAAGCCCTCCTAAATCTCAACCAAATGCCACCCAACTTCTACCACCAATTCAATCAGCTGTTCATCCAACAAACTCAACTACTTTAACAAAACGCACAAATTCTTCAACATCTCGACCAAATAGATGGTCGTATTCAACATGTCCAATGAAGAATTGATGACGTTTACAACTATGGGACAAGGTATTGGGACAACTTTCCACCACCACCACCATCTCCGTAAGTTTCTCTTCACCCTCCCCGAATTGACATTGATCCTTGAAACATTGAGGACAATGTTCACTTCAAGTGTGTGTGGGGGGGTAATTATCTATCTTTACTTGCTTTCTAGTTTAAATTTTTATGCTTTCTAGTTTAAATTTTTCTTTTTTTTTTTTAACTTAGTTTGCACTTTTCTTTATGTATGCATGTCTAGTATTTTTTTAAAAAAAATCCCTATGATGATCCCTATTATTAATCCTTATATTTGCTATTTGCTCTAGAATAATACCTTCTTCTTTCTTCTCATATTTTCTATAAACTTAAAAATTAATAGAAAGAAAAATATAGAGATATTTTTAGGAAGTAATTAAAGCCTCATAAGTTAATATAGCAATATATAGGATTTTGTCAAGAAAAGCATTTATTTGTTTAGTTGAATCTTTATTTGATCATCTTTGAGCACTTGGTTTTTATCTTATGAAAAATTTTGAAAAAAATTATTTCTTTAAATGTACATTTCAAATATTTTTGATGTTTATTCCCTTATTAGAAACATTCACGTTGTTTTGCTTATTTTGAATCACATCCCTTCATAAAAATCCAATCTTTCCATTTTCACTAATCAATCAAGGCTAAATATTTTACCTTATTGCTTAAGAGTGACTAAGTCGCCAAATCTTCAAAGCAAAAAGAAATCTATTACCTCCTAAGTAACTCGGGGCACGACATTCGCTGTGACGATATTTTCTTGCCAAATGGAAGTAATATCCAAAGTATTCTTGATCTAAGTATTAGAAACATGGGGTTCACAACCACAATGTCTCCTGCTTAAAATGATCAAAATTACTTAAAAATCTTTTGCAAATTTAACACGTAATAAAAATAAGATAATTTGTTAAAGCCTTGATAAGATTTTTCACTATCATCCTCTATTTTCGTCCTTGTGGTTCAAAAATGCATCTCAATTCCATGAATAGTTCTAATTTGTGAATAAATGTTCATTCTTTTTATTTTGTACATTTTAAGCAATAAAGTCATTTTCACAAAATCACTCTAAAGAGTGAAGCTTTTTATTACACCAAGCTTATGATCCAAGATTCATTCTTCTAATATGCTTTGCTTGATCAACTCCTATACAAGCTATATTAGTTTATTGTCTCAAAATTGCTCCTTTGAAATATCCCCTAAGTACTTCTTTCTAGTGATTTTTAAGAATATGAAAAATATGAATAGAAAGCTAGAGGCAATCTTCAAAAGCAATAAGCATGCTACAATAAATTTTCTGAGGGATCATTTTCGTTGTTTTATCATTTGCATTCTTTTCTTCCTCTCCATTTTTTTTCATCCTAATCTTGCTTGGGGACAAGCAAGAGCTTAGTGTGGGAGAGTTTGATTAGTGACTATTATATAGTCATTTATCCCATAATTTATCAATCTTTTCCTTAGTTTAGTATCATTTAGTTTGCATTTAGGTTATTTAAAGCTTCTTTTGTCATATATCTTCGATTTTATGCTTTTGGTATATTTTATACTCTTAGACAGGTTTTAAAGTCAATTTATGATCAAATTGGAGCCTTGAAAGTAATCAAATGTCGAAGCCATAGAAGGGAAAGACTAAATCAAGCAAACATGCTAAAATCCAGCCAGAGCGGCCGTGCTCTAAGCCTAGGAGCGGCCGTGCATATGACATTTTCCAGGCCAATTTTGGCCCCAAAACATGGAGTGGCCGAGTCTTGAAAAAAGGAGTGGCCGAGTCTTGAAAAAAGGAGTGGCCGAGCATTCTAGGCCAGAGCGGCCGTGCAGCCAAAGGTGGAGCGGCCGTGCACAATGCCCAGTTCAAACCAAAAAATGGCGCCAAGGGGGCACAACCGTGCAGTTCTCTTAGCCCGACCGTGCAAATGGTGTCTGCAGAATTAAAAGGCACCTTTTGAAGGCACCACTTTGAAGAGTCTCCTCCATATCTATATATAGGCCTTTGTAATCAGTCTAAAACAATCAGATCATATCAGAGAATAGCATATCAGAGCTTAAAATACATTATATATCATTAATTCCAAACATTTCAAAGATTCAAGTGTTCATTGTTCTTGAAGTATTTTTGGAAGGAAGCAATAAATATCAAGAGTTATTTCCAGCCATCATCTCTTTACAATCATAAGTCCTTCTTCTCTTTATCTTTTATTATTGCTTATGCTTGCTTGTTTATAATGGCTAGTGAGTAATTCCCCTTATTCTTGGGGTTGGAAACTCATAATGCCTTTTGTTCATCATCTTAAATAAAAAGTCTTGTCATCTATCTTCATCTAAACAATTTCTTTTTATCAATCTCAAAATGACTTACATTTTGGAGACGTCTAACTTGTATGATTCAGTCAATCGAGAGAAGTATCTAACGGAGAATCTCGATTGACAGAACCATATAAAGGAACTAGGTTTCATTGATCACGAGAGTAGTTCAATGGCCTAGGGATGTTCCTTGAATGGAAAGTATGTTGATCTGCGAACTTTAATGGATCCTTGTTAATTATGGGTCATCGAGAGATAGGTCATAATTAGTGAAGGGTACAACACTACTTGCTTGATCGTGAGAAGTAGTGTAAGCCTAACGTACCATCCTTCATTTTTATGAAAATCTATATTCTCAAAGAAATGACTATATGATGAATATTTGGCTAAATGATTTCCAATCCCGATAATGCTTCGTTTATAAGAGTTTTCTTAAAGTATTTTTCTGCGTATGTTCTATTCTTTTCTTGAATCAATCTCTATTTCTCCCAATCCCTTTTATATTTGTAGTAAAAATAATTTCATCCCAAAGTAAACCCTGTACTTGTGGGATCGACTCGTACTTGCACCCGCTATATTTCAATAGCCCGTGCGCTTGCGGAATTTAAATAAACCGTTAGGTTTCGACCGAACACATGCCTCGGGGCCTCCTCAGTTTCAGGGGCTATAGCCTAGGAGCTTTGTCCCCCCTTGACACGGGCCTCTGACCCCTCATTTTCTTCCTCGACGGAGGCTCCAGCTCCTCCCACCGGCTTCAGAGCCAAAGCACTAGCCTCATTGGTTGATAAAACGACGTCATCCCGCCTTTTGTTCTTAGCTGAGGACCTGGAAGTCCTCCTCTTCAGCTTCATTAGGCCTGGGGATCCAAAATTTCCTCTTCCATCTTCTTGATTTGTTCCTCTGTTAAATCTGCGAAATACGAGGAAGGCAAGTTAGTGAAAAGACGACGAGGTATAAAACAACAAGTAAAATTGAACAAGTATGAAAAGACAAGAAGCAAGAAATTTACAGCCGGGCAAGTCGTCCACGGTTAAACACCGGTTCTCGTACAACTTGCATATATCACACTCGTCATGAAAGACCAAATCGGGGTGCACCCTCCAGTAAGGAAATCTATTCCCTCTTACGACAGGGACAAGGGGAACCAAACCATACAAGGGGAAGGGCCCAGACATAATGCCGGCCTGAACATAATACCTCTGGTCGGTCTCCAAACTTGACCAACACAGAGTCCCCACATGGGCAAATTGTTTCAGCATCTCAATCATACGGTTACTCCACACCGACCTCCATACTTGTTCAGGTACGTCGGGGAACTTGGAGGGAGCAGCATTCCCAGCCTTGTCGACTTTCTACCCTTATGACGCGATTGTTTCAACCAGACACCTTGCTCGACATTGGGTATATAAGCTTTGGTTGGCTGGGATCACTCCTCACCACGAGCACCCTAGTATCCTCCTTATAACTCACAGTAAAGAAATAATGAAAAGCCGATTGGCAAGGTTCAAAACCTAGAATACGACAAAGGACAATAAAGCCGGTGAGGAACCTCACGACATTGGCATCAATCATAGCTGGGACGGCCTACATGTCCTCAAGGAATTCATAAAAAAATGGGTCGAGGGGAAGAAGGCCCAGTTGAAATTGTTTATAGAAAAAATGGATATGGTTTAGGCTATATATGAAGTCATTCAGGGCTTCCTTGTCATGAATGGGTGCATCAGAGAGGTATGTAAGTCGGTATTACTCCCTCGACACTCTATACTTGGAATGAAATTCCTCTATCATGGGCTCCCTGGCCCTGGCTGACCTAGGCCTAGGGGTATAAGATCTACCAGGATTGGACCTACCACGACCTCTTGCACGGCCCCCAGCACGGGCTCCCTCGGCAAATACATCTACAATCCTCCCAAAAGTCGAGGGACCAGTTGAAGGACGAGCAATGTTACTTCCTCTCCCAGACATATTCGCACAACAAATAACAAAGATAGATCAGATTTTTGCTAAGGCATGGCAAAAGACAAGGATGAGGAAGTATCCCTTCCTGTCCAATTCATTAAATGTCGATGATGGATTCTTACCCAATAAAGGACGCTCAAGGTGGTTAGACTTCAAGTAATAAAGATTGATGTGTTTGAGGATCTCGGTCCAACCTTGAAACAATACGATATTAGGGAATCAACACTAAGTCGGTCAATCCTAAATCGACTAGGATAACCGACGTCGATCCTATGGCTTTGGTACCTCGTCAGAATATTCCCTATCTCATTCAAATTCAACATCATTCATGGCCCATCGATGCGTTGGTAGATTCGAAGGTTTTGGGTATGATAACATTAAAGGGTGTTAGGATTGCTTCTCCATTCCTAGCCATATCGACAAAACTAAGGAGAAATGGTTACAAAAGAAGCTTCTGGTATTACAGTACGAACAACAATGGCAGTTTTACAAAACTCAAACAAAGCCCGGGCGGAATCCATACGCAAACCCAAAAATACAAGAAAGAAAGAGATTAGGAAGAAATTTTATACCTGATTTGAAGGTTGATGAAGGGTAGCACGAAGGTTTCAAACACAAATCCGAAGAATCAAGGCAAGAAAATCAAGAACTCAACAAACAAATTTCAACCTTATAGCTCTCTCTCAAATTGCAACGAATGAAATAGATCTGGCCTTTTATACCCAGATCCGAACAGTTATTGGTCAAGAAAATGGGTTAATGTGCCGTCTACCTCTCCACCATTAATGTTTTGGCGTGTTCCCATTGAGAATGTCTCGTCGTCGTTAATCGTGCCAATCAATGTCCAAATAACCGACGGATAAATGATTGACGCCTTGTAATTCGAGATAACCCTTTCGTATTCGTTTAAGCCGAGGACGAGCACCACTTACTCCTCGGCAAAGCCGAGCTAGCAAGTCGGAGGCCACTGAACGGTATTAACCTAGTACGACTGTGGTTTATAAATCGGGCAATGCCCAATGGATTGGGCTCAAAGTGTAATTCATACAAGTCTCAAATACGACATAGGGAATGGGCTCCCCTACCTATGCTAGTCATGCCTACTCGCCATTTCCCACTATGTCGACCTAGACATAGTAAAGCGAATATAATGACTAAGGCTAAAGAACTGATATATGTCGACCAAGGCACCCACATATGCCGATGAAGGTATCAACAAAGGCTGACCAACGCCTTTTCGATCAATATGAAAGACAAGGGGAATGGGCTAGACGTGACCACGGTTAATTAACCGCGGTTAACCGGTTAATAACCGGCGGTTAACGAAGGTTAAAATCATTAACCGGACTTAACCGTTAACCGTTAAGTCACGGTTACGGTTAGCTAAGGTTGCTAATCCTGGTTAACCCGGTTAACCCGGTTAATAATCGGTTAATTATTATTTTATTTTTTTTTCAAGAATGTCAGATTTTTATCTAAAGTTAAAAAAAAAATAACTTTTTAATAGTTTTTTGAATAAAAAGTTAAGTTTTTAACACTTTTTTGAAAAAACGATTAAATATTTAACGGTTTACATTAAATATGTAACCGTATATGAACCGTTTTTTTTTTTTTTTTTTTTTTTGGATAAATAAAACTATTTTAAATAGTTGTTAAGACTAATATTTTTTGCAAAAAGTTATAGAAAAATAGGTATGAATTTTTAAAGAAATGAAAACTTAACGGATTTAAAAGAAACGGAAGTATATAAAGAGAAAACTTAACTTTTTTGAATAACCGACGGTTAATTAACGGTTAAGTTAACCGGTTAATTAACCGGCGGTTAACCGGAGTAAAAATTTCTTAACCTTTGTTAACCTCGGTTACACGGTTATCGGTTAGGCGGTTAAGGCGGTTAGACGGTTAACGGTTTAGGCGGTTAAAATCCGGTTATTAACCTTACGGTTAGCCGGTTAACGCTTAACCTTGGACACGTCTAGAATGGGCTTCCCTACCCTTGTTCACTTCTTACTCGACATTTACACATGTCGACCAACATCATGTGCCGAGTAGCAAGCCTACTAGGCATACATACAAAAGGCTTATATAATCCTACTACAACACGGATTGTGGGGAATTATCAGTGTTCTAAAAATCGGCCTAGGCAGCGCCTAGGCGCTAAGCGGTGGCCGGGCGCCGCGATTTATGCCTAGGCGGGGAATTAGGCGCTAGGCGGTGCTAGGCGGACTAGGCGAGCTGGGCGGAATTGGGCGGGTTTGGGTTGGGTTTTTTAGATTTAATTTAATTTTTCTCTTTTTAATATCCACAAAACAAACAACACACAAATAGCTACTCTCTCTCTCTCTTCGATTGTTGACTGATGAAGGCCAAAATGGGTTTTTGTTCGTGGGTTTTATTTTGGCCCGTGGCCCGTTTAACCCTAAACCCGTGATCCGTGATAAGGCCCGTGGTCCGGCCCGTGAGATACACGGTACAAGCTCGATTTGAATTTAGGGGTGACGGGCGGGCTAAGCCCGTTTGCCCCAATCAGTTTGGCCCATTTTTTTGTGTTTTTTTTTTTTGAAATGACCTTAATAATGTCCCCACATTATATATATCCGTTAATTATATTTTTTAATAGGTATAATTATAAATTTTTATATACTTAAGTAAATAAAAATTTATATAAAGGATAATTTATAATTATAAACTTTTATGTACTTAAGTTAATAAATGTTTATAATTATACATATTAAAAAATATAATTAACATTATTGAGACTAAGTTTTTTTTTAATAAAATTCTTTGTTTAATTCTAAAAAATTTTGGATTTTTAAAAAAGAAATTAAAGCATTTTCAGATTTAAAAAAAAAAGGATAAAATCCGTTTGACCCGTGGATCCTTGGATCCGGGTCAAACGGGCGGGCCTCACCATGGATTTCAGAACGGGCCGAGCCGAGATTTAGCCCGTTAACTCTCACGGAAGGGTCGGGCTAAGCCCGTTTATCCGTTTACCCTAACACAGCCGGGACGGGCCGGGTAGCCCGTTTGGCCTTCATCATTGTTGACCCAGGGCTGGGCTCAATCTCTCTCTACTCTCTACTCTCTACTCTCTACTCTAGACGACGACGAGAGTCTCGCCGTTCTCTCTCCACCGTCTCCACCGTCACTGTAAGCTTCTCTCTCTCTCTCTCTTGAATACACCAGTTATGTAAGCTTCTCTCTTTCTCTCTTGAATAAAATTTGGGGCTTTCAATTACTTGAAACTTTTAAGTAGTCTGTTGGGAACTTGGGATTGACTTGAATCAAAGACACTAAGATCTGCCTAAAGCTATTGTCGGACGTCGGTTTAGGTTTTTGATCAATTTGCTATAGATTGGTTTTCGTGAAAGTATCAGAATGAAGAATCTGACAACCATTTGATGTTCATTTACCTACATTTGCTTTGAAATGAGGTTGGGTGTAGTTCCTACTTGTCCCTTATTCACTTTACTTGGCAATGAGATTGCTGTTCCTAAGCAAATGAGATTACTATATTCAAGGAGTCTTAAATTACAATCTTATGGATATTTTCACAGTTCTGCAACGAGTTTGCTGTTCCTAAGCAAATGCTGGACCATTTCAAAAATGTTACTGCGAAGGATATCATTTGTTCACAGGTCTAAATTTGAACTTAATTCTATTATACGAGTTTTCCGTAGGCTCACTCTATTTCTATCATAACAAATTTAATTCAGAAATCTGGTGGGGTTATGCTAAGAGAAGAAGATATTGCTGTGAGCAATGTTAAAATTGATTTGACACGGGGAAAGGATAACCCTCTGGAAAGGTAAGGTTGCAAGAGTTGGTTCATCTTGTAGTATTACTATTAATTAATAATTATTAAAAAGTCTACTATCCCTTTTCTCTTTCTTTCAAGCAATTGGAATTTTAACCTTGGTATGGTATTGATTGTATTTGTAGTTTTGTACATAACTTTGTTTTTGTTCCGTCATGAATTTGATTTGCTGTTGGCAACACTGGGAAGGTTTTATATGGAATATATGCAAAATTTGTCTAATTTCTCGGCCCCGCCTAGGCCCCGCTTAGCCCCTAGACGCTAGGCCCGACTTCACCGCCTAGCGCTTTTTAGAACCTTGGGAATTATAATCCAATTAGGATTATAGTCCTTCTATCACACAACTTTATATGCAAGGATGGACTCTATATCCTACACCTATAAATACAAGTCATGATTCACACAATTATGGTACGTTTTTACACGCACATTCTTTTGACCCTAAACTTTTGTCAATTGATTTGCTCTCTATGCAACACAAATAATTACTCTCACGCCTAATGGCATTCGCCGGTGAAGCCTCGACTTAGTTTACGTGTTTGTTCTTCTTTTTCAGGCTATTCAAACATTTAGGATACAATCTACCGCTAGATTTGTACTTATACGAACGCTTTTGTAATCATCATTTAATATTTTTTCCAGATGTTGTATTATTTCTATAATATTGCATGCAATAGTATTATATTAATATATGAGTGAATATAATATACTCCCTCCGTCCCACTATACTTGACACCCAAGGGGTGGGTTCAAAAACCAAGGAAAAAAATAAAATAAAAAAAAATGTGTGGTGGAAAATGAAGAGAGAGAATGAGTGGGGTAAATAGTAGTGTTGGTTGAATAAATGTGTGGTAGAAAATGAAGAGAGAGAATGAGTGGTGGGGTAGAGTGAATATAAAAATATAAAAACTTGATTATTTTTGGAAGGTGTCAAGTATAGTGGGACGGTCCAAAATAGAAAGAAGTGTCAAGTATAGTGGGACGGAGGGAGTATAAGTTACTATAATACTACATGTACTAATTATATAATATTACATGTGATACTATATACAATTACATAAGAATTTCGGGTCATTTCGATTTAATCAGAAAATTGAAAAAAAAATTAAAATGAATTTTCGGGTCAAATTCTGAAAGAAAGGGTGAAAGAGACAAGATGATCTTATCCTTCTAGAAGCTATATTTGGGCCAAACTTGCGGGACTGGTTTAAATGATTTTAGAGCCGACTATAGAGCCCAAATATTTAGAATTCCGAAAATAAGAATGGTTAGCCCATGTAGAGCACATTGGCCCGTTTGGTTTTGGGTCAGATCAACGTCAGGCCCATTCTCCCAATGGTCCATTAAAACGAAACGACGTCGTTTTTTTGGATTGTTTAGATGAACAATTAATTTATGTTTTCCTTCCTTACTAAAATTTTCTTGTTCTAGATTTCTTTGCTAAACAACAGCTACAGATTACAGATCAAAGGAAAACGATGTTCGCAGGTATATCTCGCTTTTGATATGTCACTTTCTATGAAAGTTCATGTTGAAAAGTTGTATGAACAACACATACATAATGTAGGTCAAGTGTTTGTTAAATTGTCTCAAAGAAAACTTGGCCTTTTTTAGACTTCCATCAGTTTTTGCCTCTCTCAATTTCTTTTTGTTTGTGATTTGGCACTGGTTAAGAATCTACTACCCCCGTGAATCTCCCAATTTACTCTTGATCAAGAGCCATTTTGGGGACGGAAGGACTACTTATAAATAATGTGTTATGTGTCCTATCAAAACTTCTTGCAGCTTGTTTGAGTGTTTCTTAAAATTGATATCCAGAATTAAATATTGTGTGGGATTGTGTTTTCATTTTTTTAAACTGTTATTGACATTATGTAGGATGTTGTTTTTTTGAGTAATGCTCTTTTTCAGGAACTAATGCAGCAATCCCATTTCAGCCCCGAGTTACAATCAGGACAGCAAGGCAAAGCCCAGGGAAGGATTGTGTTTTGCCAAAATTTAATGGTAATGAGTTCCTTCCTACGACCAGTTGATGCATAGTTTAGGGGCATTTCATTCTTCAAGTGCTTACGTTTGGGGTTTTGCACACATTTGTGAAGTCTAAAGCATTTCACTTCTGTGTGCTACATCCTTCTGAGAAATATAATGCTCCCATTCCTTTACACGGAAAGTTAGCAAAAATTACAATGTCTTTTAATTATCTTCTGTTCCATGCCCTTATCTTTTTTTCGATAGAGCGATTATGAATCTGCTCTTTTTCGTCGTACTTTAGATGCATAGAGAATTCATTCTCCGAGATTAAATCCATTTCTTTGTTTGTGTTTTGTAATTTGACTCCGTTTTAGATTCCTCTTACATATCTGAAAACACCATCGTATATTCATAGCCAAAATTTGTGCATATTAACAGGTGTAAAGGAAAAAGAAATATATTCATCAAGGATTGTATCCTTAAAAGATAATATGAGAACATATATGTCATTACAGCCTACGAGATGTTTTCCTGCTGACAAGAACTACAAAGATAAAAGGCCTCTAGTTAAGATGTGTGGAATTACATCTGCAAGAGATGCTGCTTTGGCTGCAGAAGCTGGTGCTGATTTCATTGGAATGATTCTTTGGCCTCATTCAAAGCGTTCAATTTCAGTTCATATTGCAAAGGAAATTTCGAAAGCTGCCCGAGATAATGGAGCTAAGCCTGTTGGAGTATTTGTTGATGATAACGCCGACACAATATTACGGGCATCTGAAGCGGCAGACCTTGACTTTGTGCAGGTAAATTACTATAATTACAGATGAATGTATTTTCCCTTTCTGTTTTTAATGTTATGAAGAAATGCAGCTTCATGGAGATGGTGCAAGAGGTGCATTTCCAGTTTTACTGAAAAAGCAAAGAGTAGTCTATGTTCTTCATGCCAATGAAAATGGAGAGCTTTTGAATCAAATATCCGATCTAGATTGTGCTTTGGTTGATTGGATTTTAGTGGATAGTGCAAAAGGGGGCAGGTAATAGTCACACTAGTTCTTCGTACATTTTGGCTACTGAGCTTATGTTTGCATGCATATGCATTTCCAATGTGAGTTAGGTTGTCCTTTAATCATGTTATGAACCATATCACATTAGGCAATCTAGTTACATTGATTCTACAATGCTTAGAAATTTAGTATTTCTACAATGCTTAGAAATTTAGTAATGTTATGGGTATCTTGGAAATGAACAAGTGCCTGATTTTGGATTGGCTACAAGGCATATTCCCATGTGGGCTCCATAGAGAAGGGAAATGAAAGAACAAGTAGATTACATAAGTGTAAAAGTTAGAAAAGGATCTACTAAATCTGCAAACTTTCCCTTTCTTACCGAAAAGGAGTGACAACACTGACATAGCAGAAATCCCTCTCTCAAAACAGCTTAGCTCTTATTATAGTATGGGCATCACATAAATATTCAGTCCACTATGGAACCTTCAAGCTTCAAGAAATTAGGTTGACGTTATGTCCCAATAAATATTAGCTATCAACTAAAGCTCAACCATAGGATTTTTTTAGATATATCAGTAGTATTATCTTTGCAACTTGAGCATCAATGAACTCTTCAACCGTGGAGAAATAAAAAAGACACTGACCTATGTTACATGTAACCCTTGTATGAAATTCATCAATGTGTTACATTTGCAAGGGTTTATCAATCATTTACTCTTTAAGACTTGGACTAGGTGATTTTAAAACCCAAAATGCCCCTCATAATGAAGCTAGACTTCACAACCCAACTTAACTCGGGCTTTATCATTTACTCAGTGTCAGCTACAAGTCATACCCTCACTTATGTTTTGCTTTATTATTGTTGTCTATGTCAGCTTTGGTTTACCCCCATCTCTATGTTGATTTTCGATATTGACATTCTCATGCTTCTAAAAGGTGCCCTCAATGTATATCATTATAAAGAAAGTGACTCCCAAATCCAGGTAATTGTTATGAATTTAATATACTTCGAATATCAACCAGATTATCCAATTACAATTAATGTGCAACAGTGCACATTTGTCTTTTCTGTGAGTTCCTGATCAGTTACGGTCTTAGGTAATAGTTATGTTATCAATTTATGCCCATGCCCATAACAAGTTTCTCTAAGGGAAGCCATCAACCCAAAGGTTTCATATGGGCAGCATAGTTAATTTAAACACATGCACATTGAAAGATGATTGAACCTTTAAGTAGAAGAGAATTCTTTGTTGTTTTAATCTTTGGCCTGGCTTAGAGATCCTCATGGCCACACACCTCAAAACTAAAAGCAACTAGCTACAGTGTTTGCATAATCAGTTGTTAAATTGATAAACATTAATGTTTAAATTACTATGAGGCATGATTTATACCCCTTTGCTCATATACTACTCTTACACATCCTTGCAGTGGTAAAGGGTTTAATTGGTCCCAGTTCAAGCTACCTCCAATCAGGAGTAAATATGGGTGGCTGTTGGCCGGAGGGATACAGCCTGAAAATGTATGTGAAGCTCTTTCTACTCTGAGACCTCACGGAGTCGATGTGAGTAGTGGCATTTGTGCTTCAGATGGCATCAAGAAAGATAAGTCCCGCATTTCATCCTTCATGAATGCTGTAAATTCTGTGCATTACTGATTGTTACATCAAGATGAAAACTATTGATCAAACTTTATGAATAGAGAATATGGAGACATTTGAATGGATACCGATTCCGTCGCATTTTGTATTATTTCTATCACCTTTTAATTTTTCAAAAGCACATGAGGCATCAGATTTAACATAGGTTTGTTTGTCCTAATGTTCCATTATCACTATTGCATTATGATCATCAATAAAGTTCTTTTTGCTTTCATCCAATTTATTTGCTTTAGTTGACAGTCGATTATAATGCTTCTTTACTTATTGATATTACGACTAGTAAATTTTGCTAGCATACTATTTGGATGCTGCATGTGTTTATCTCGTCTATGCAACAGTAGGCCATCAGGGCTTCAAGGAGAAACTACCTTTTGATCTTGTCATTGACTTTTGCTCATTTATCTACTTGGGAACATGATCAATGCTATTTGATTCTGGTGCAACGCTAGAGATTTATTTGGACTACTTAATTCTCTCAGTGGTTAATCTTCTTATGGGATGTTAGAGATTAAATTGGGTCCACTTCCTCTACTCAAGTGGTGGACAGACTTGCACTTGAGCAATTTGTTGTATTAGGCTACACGTATGTGCCAGGTAATAGGTATGTATGTTCTTAGGGAGTTCTTAGGTATGCGTGAATATTTGGCAAGAACCAAGGTTTGATATGAGAGAGAAAGAGATTCCAAAATATTTATTCTTTGTATCATATTATTATTGTCACATACAATGTGCCACATCAGCCACCAATATTACAATAGGATTCAATAACCCAATGAATTGCTATCTCCAATATGTAGGAGAGAGTTGAGTTGTGAAGCCATTCCCTCAAATATGCTACTCCCTCCATCCCAAAATGATCTTCCCACATTTTTGGTCGTACGAAGGTAATAATTTAAGGTTAAATTAGTTATCCTATAATGAAAATTTGAAATTTGTTATTGATACACCATTATAAATACTACCAATAACAAGTTTTAGATTTTTATTAGGATAATTAAATGGACCTAAATTTAGTGTTCAAAGTACCTTCGTATTAACGGCCAAAAAAGTAGGAAGATCATTTTGGGAAAGAGGGAGTATACAAACTCTCGACATTTTCTTGTCATAAGTCAAAAATTAAATTGGTCATGAAGAATCAGTAGCTTTAGCAGTCTTCACTTCCTCCGTACCATAGAGGGTGGGATGTCTGGTAATATATGATATCGCCGGTGTCGCTTACATAATGATCCTTCTTCATGCTTCTAACAAAAGTTCCCACCAAGTGAAATGGGAGTGGGAAAGATTTTTCTGGCTCTCTGTAATACTTCCCCAACACTGGCTTAGCAGCTTTCGTCTAAAGGACAAATAACATTAGAACTCAATTAAAATATGCAAAATTATATTATTCTGGTATTGTCGATAATAAAATTAAGAAAGCTTACAGCTTCTATAAGGTGGTAATGTGGGATTTGTGGGAAGAGATGATGCACAACGTGAGTCCCAATGTTATGGTGAATGTTGTTGATCCACCCGTAGTCACGATCAAGTGTTGTTAATCCTCCTCTTAGATAACTCCATTCCTGTTCCATTTTGATGAAAATGTTATGAGCCTAATGTTTTTAGGGTATGTTGGTTCCTAAACTTCTTGTGAGGAAAAGAAAATACAAGCAACGCACCTTTCCGCGATACCATGGGAGTTTATCATCGTGGCCATGATGATGCAAGTAAGTTGCAAAGTCAAGCCACATAACAAAACCCTTAAGTTGAAACAAAAAAAACATACATAGATTAAGATTTAAAACTATAAAAAAGTAGGAAACATATAAGCATTAATCAGTTGGTCAAAAGAGTAGGACTAACCCAGTAGGGAATGCATAGAGTTTAAGCACTTGTACAGGACCCATGACAGAGTATAAACCTGCAAGCAGGGCAACCATTGCTGTCCAACACACGGTTGAGGTAATAACATCGTTCCTTTCATTTGGAAGAAATAAATCGCTGTTTGGGTCGTAATGAGAACCTTTCCTTTCTGGACTCCTAAGCCACTGCAATTTGAAACAAAAAACAGTAGTATAACAGCAAAACTCGTTATGTTCAAATATCGGTTAAAATTTCAGCTAAATTCTTTTTTGAAAAGCCAGGAAATTTAGGGGACTTACCAGATAAAAAGGGTATACTAACAAAGGGAAGGGTAACTTGAATCTGAATAATCTGAAGATTGTATCCATACTTCTATAAATCTTCTCTGGTACCTGTAATAAATAGATCGATGAATATAAACCAAACATTCTAATGATTAAATGGAAAATAAGGTAAAAGATAAATCACAAACTGGGTTAAAATTTGTCCAAAGGTATGAAAAGACTTTCTGGGTGCCATGATTCATCCTTTTTGACGTGGCCATGGTTCTGGTGATGAGTCCTATGGCTAATTCTCCTGTCACATTAAGTCAACCACAGAAAATTATCAAATTCATAATAATTTTTTTTGCAAAAGAAATTATTTAAATCGAAACAGAGGATAATATAAACGAACCAGCCATGGTAAGGGACAAGTATTGATGAATGAAGAATATGGCCAACTACGCTATTCAGCTTATAATTATTTGAAAAGCTCCCATGACCTCTGCCCAAAGGAAAACATATAAAAGACAAATATTTAACTTAATTCAAGAAAAAGATTTGGAAATTTTGGATGAGAATTATTGAATAATTACCAGTCATTGCCAAGAACAAACAGAGCCCAGAACATCGTACTCTGAGCAAACCAGTAGAGAGGACAAACAGCCCAGTTATTCAACGTAGAAGCTGCTGCAGCCAACCCAAAAACCACCACCACATCTCTCAAAACATAGCTCATAGACCTCCATGGGTCTTTAACTCAACAATGTTTTGGAATGGCAGCTCGAATATCGGCCAATGTGAAGGGAGGCGGCGCTGCGGGGTTGAACTCACCTTCTTCTTCTTCTTCAACAACCCCACCATTGATTCTCCCACTTTTCTTTTTCTCTTCATTTAAAAAATGAACACTCAATGGTGCACGCACCTTGACTGCCCAGTTCATCTCCCTCGGAAAACTTGAAAATGAAGAGAAAGCTGTATTAGTTTGTGTAATTCTAATATTGGAGGTGGGATTTGGATTGATTGAGGATAATCCTGTTCTGGGTTTGGGATATATTCTAGGGAGCGGTCTTAAACCACTTTCTGATAAGACCCAACTTACCATTTGAGTCCCAGATGGAAGAAAGTGTGTTGCAGCAATGGAGTTTCTCTCTCTATTTGTTTATAGAGAGAGAAAGAGAGGGGGTTGATTTGATATCGAAGATAGTATATATGTGGAGATGGATATAAATAAATGGGAAGGAGATGAAGAGGGGATCCAATAGCAAAAGGGCTTCTCTCCTCCATGTCCTGCTTTTTAAATTTTGTTTCTCGTTCCTTCTCTTGTTTTTTTCTCTATTTTAAATCTATGGCTCTGTTTTGCTTGCACCTGAGTTATATGGATCTAAACCTTCTCTTCCTATATGTATTTATGTTGTCGTTAGTCATCAGATTTCCTGTAGAAATGAACGCTTAGATGAAAGATACTATTTAAATGGGGGATGGATAATCTTGTAGGATACACGTATACTCCCTCTGTCCCCCGTTAGTGTGACCAAAATTTCGGGCACAATAACTAAGGAATAATAGTATAATAAGAGGAGAGAGAATGAGTGGAGGAGGTGTGAGTATGAAAAGTAAAATAGGAGAGAGAATGAGTGGAAGGAATAGTAAGTGGATTATTGTTGTGAGTATGGCAAGTGGGTCTCATTGAATATAAAATAATGAAAACTTTGCCAGTTTGGGAAGTTCTCACTCATGTAGGACGGACAAAAAAGGAAATAAGTTCAAACGCACGTGGGACGGAGAGAGTATGTTTTTGAAGAAACTAAAAACACATGAATTTGACTTTTAGGATGACCCTGCTTTGAGCTGAATCTAATGAATACATAAATATAATTGTCTTAAGAGTATGATTGGATTAGTTTGGTTGGTATTTGTAAATGCTAATATTTTTTTGTCTCTTTTTTTTAAAAAAGAGGATCTACACATGTTCCCGTGTTTGTAAATGCTCATATTCGTTGCTTGTGCTTGTGATTTTCTTTTATTTCTTTATCTGATCATTCTCTGAACATTCTCAATTTGTTATCTTTTATGAAAGAAATGCAGCTTATGTGTGCCTAATTTTTAGATTATGTTGGAACAATACGTCCACTGGTTCATTTCCACTGTTCCTCCTCCTGGTTTGTCAAAAGTTTGCTATCCCTCCTGCTTCTTTTAAATCCCATTCTTTTTTCTCACTTTTTTAATTTTACAAAAAGTGCATCAGACCATAGGTCTGCTTATCCTAGTTCTTTTGTCACTATTGCAGTGAGATCATCAATAAACTTCTTTTTGCTTTCATCCAATTTATTTGCTTAGTAGACTGTCAAATATAATACCTCTTTACTTACTGATAATGAGGGTTTCTAGTCTATGCAACAGGATGCTGCATATGATTTTAGATAGTGTGACTCGTAGTTTGGAAGGTTAAATACCATTTATAACTGAACTGTAGACTTGCAACATTTGATCTTTGGCGAACAATCTGTTGTGTTAGGCTACACATATACTACCTCTTTACTTACTGATAATGAGGGTTTCTAGTCTATGCAACAGGATGCTGCATATGATTTTAGAAAGTGTGACTCGTAGTTTGGAAGGTTAAATACCATTTATAACTGAACTGTAGACTTGCAACATTCGATCTTTGGCGAACAAGTTGTGTTAGGCTACACATATATGTGCTAGGTGGTGCGTATGTTGTTAGGGAGTTCTTTGGTATGACTGAATATTTGGCAGGAACCAAGGCTTGATGTTAACTATGACCTATGTATGAGAGAGAGAGAGAGAGAGAGAGAGAGAGAGAGATTACAAAATTCTTATTCCTTTGAACTTTGAATCGTATGATCAGATACAATGTGCTGATATTACAATAGGACTGAATAACCCAATGAATTGCTATCTCCATAATATAGGAGACATAGAATGAGTTGTGAAACCATTCCCTGAAACGTGTCATACAAACTCTTGACAGTTTCTTGTCAAAAAGTCAAAAAAAAAAAAAATTGGTCATGAAGAATCAGTAGCTTTAATAGTCTTCACTTCCTCCAAACAAAAATCTTGGGAGCTTTTCATTCTGACTGTGAAGGACCCTAGAGGGTGGGATCTGTCTGGTAATACACGATATCGCCTGTGTCACTTACATAATGATCCTTCTTCATGCTTCTAACAAGAGTTCCCAGCAAATGAAATGGGAGTGGGAAAGATTTTTCTGGCTCCCTGTAATACTTTCCGAACACTGGCTTAGCAGCTTCTGTCTAAAGAACACAAATACATTATAACTCAATTAAAATATGCAAAATTATATCATTCTGGTGAGTATAAATATTACAAAGTCGATAATAAATATTAAGAAAGCTTACAGCTTCTATTAAGTGGTAATGTGGGATTTGTGGGAAGAGATGATGCACAACGTGAGTCCCGATGTCATGGTGAATGTTGTTGATCCACCCGTAGTCACGATCAAGTGTTGTTAATCCTCCTCTTAGATAACTCCATTCCTGTTCCATTATGATGGAAATGTTAATGTTTTTAGGGCATGTTTGGTTCCTAAACTTCTTGAGAGGAAAAGAAAATACTGGCAACGCACCTTTCCGCGATACCATGGGAGTTTATCATCGTGGCCATGATGATGCAAGTAAGTTACAAAGTCAAGCCACATAACAAAACCCTAAAGTAAAAAATACAAAATAAAAATATAAAGATTTAAGATTTAAAACTATAAAAAGTAGGGAAAATATGAACATCAATGAACCGGTCATAAGAATACTAACCCAGTAGGGAATGCCATAGAGTTTAAGAACCTGTACAGGACCCATGACAAAGGATAAACCTGTAAGCAGGGCTACCATTGCTGTCCAACACACAGTTGAGGTGATAACGTCTTTCCTTTCATTTGGAAGAAATAAATCACTGCTTGGGTTGTAATGAGAACCTTTCTTTCCGGGACTCCTACCCCACTGTAAATTAAAACATAAAACAGAAAAACTCTTTATGTTTAAAGATGTTCAATATTTCATTTTTTATTTTTATTTTTTTGAAATGGCATGAAATGTAGGAGGCTCACCAGATAGAAAGGGTATGCTAACATAGGGAAGGGCAATTTGAACCTGAAGAATCGTGTTGCGGTATCCAAACTGCTAAATATCTTCTCTGGTATCTGTAATAAATAGATAAATTAATATAAACCCAACATTTTAACGATTAATGAGAAAATAAGTTGAAGAATAAATCATAAACTGGGTAATTAATTTGTTAAATGATATGAAAAGACTTACTGGGTGCCATGATTCGTCATTTTCAACGTGGCCATGGTTCTGGTGATGAGTTCTATGGCTAATTCTCCTGCGAAATCCAACCGCAGAATTAAAATATATAATTTATTCATAAATTATTTGGAATCGGAACAGAGGATGATATAAACTTACCAGCCATGGTAAGGGACAAGTATGGATGAATGAAGAACATGACCAACTACACTATTCAGCTTATGATTACTTGAAAAGCTCCCATGACCACTGCCCATATGAAAATTATATCAATAGCAAAATTTAACATAAATCAAGAAAAAGATTTTTTTTTTTTTTTTGAAAAGAAGAGAAGAATTGAATAATTACCAGTCATGGCCAAGAACAAACAGAGCCCAGAACATTGTACTCTGAGCAAACCAGTAGAGAGGCCAAACAGCCCAGTTATTCAAAGTGGCGGCAACCGCCGCCAACCCAAAAACCACCACCACATCTCTCAAAACATAGCTCATAGACCTCCATGGGTCTTTAACCCAACAATGTTTCGGAATGGCGGCTCGAATATCAGCCAATGTGAACGGAGGTGGCGCTGCTGGGTTGAACTCGTCACCACCTTCTTCAACAACTCCACCATTGATTTTCCCACTTTTCTTTTCCTCTTCATCTAAAAAATGAACACTCAACGGTGCACTAACTTTGACTGCCACTTTCCTCTCCCTTGGAAAACATGAAAACGAAGAGAAAGCTGGATTTGTTTGTGTAATTCTAATCTTGGAGGGGAGATTTGAATTGATTGAGGATAATCCTGTTCTGGGTTTGGGATAGATTCTGGGGAGGGGTCCTAAACAACATTCTGATAAGACCCAACTCGCCATTGGAGACCCCGATGGAAGAAAGTGAGTTGCAACAATGGGGTTTGGTTTCTCTCTCTATATGTGTGTTGGAGAGAGAGAGAGAGAGGGGGATTGATATTGAAGGCTGTAATGGGGTTATATATGTGGAGAGAGATAGAAATGAATGGGAGGGAGAGAGATGAGGAAAGGATAACTTAAGGGCTTCTCTCCTCCACGTTCAGCTCTTTAATTGCTCACATTCTTTGCGTCTGCTTTTCTTTTGTTCATTTTTTCCCCCTTACTGTATACTTCCTCAGTCGTACCGACTTAAAATTTTCTATGTTGACGCGTGAATTAAGATATACTAATATAATAAGAGGAGAGATAATGAGTGGAGGAGGTATTGTAAGTATGAAAAATAAAATATGAAGAATGAGAAGAATATTAAGAAGATTGTTATTGCGAGAATAACAATAACAAGTGGGTCTCATTGAATATAAAAATAACATAAATTTGTCATTTTGGTACGTTTTAAGTTGAGTGGGATGCCCAAAATAGAAAATTATCCTAAGTCGAATGAGCCGGAGGGAATATTGTTTATTTATCTGACCATTTTCTATATTTTGTTCAATCTTTTATAAAAAAATTGCAGCTTATGTGCGCCTACTTTTAAGAAGATGTTGGATTTTCTTGACCCGTACGTGTACTAGTTCATTTCCACTGTTGGCCCTTCTGGTTTGGCAAAAGTTTGGTATCCCCCCCTGCTTCTTTTAAGTTTAGCCAAACTACTCCCTTACCCAATAAACCCCATTACCTTTGCCCAGTCTGACAATATGAATTTCGTTTAGTCTTTGTTTTAAGTCAATTGTTGTTTGGTCTTAGCATCCTACTGAAAGTGGCTGAGATAAGGTAAGTCTCGTCTAATGGACAGAAGGCAGTTTGATGTAAACGCAGCGGAATAGTAACGATAATTAGCCTAAACTAATTAACCTGCAAGGATTAAGAAATCCCAAGATAACAATTCAATGAATTCTACAAAGAAGACAAAGAACTTTTGATGAACTTGCAATTGCAATTCAAGAGAAAATAATAATAATCAACGTACCCAAAACAATGAAAAAGATCTGTTTAAATACTACCTAACATAGAGTAAAACCTAAATAAAAACGGAATTAAAACATGCCTTAAACAGCTCAAAATAAGAATCCAAATCCAAATAGGAAAGTAAAATAGAAAAGTAAAAATTGAAGAATCCTCCTTAGCACGAGTGAGGCGCAGTCATGTGCAGTAGGAGCAGGGCGCCCGCATCAACAAGGCCGAGGCGGGCGCTTCATACTCCGCCGATTGACAAAGTCCGGGCGCCCGTTTGAGGCGTGCGCCTCGGGCTTTGGTTCGTGCTCTAAAATCCTCAACTTGTCCAAAGAACCCCAACACATAGGACATCATGCGCCCGCTTTAAATGGATTCGTCCCCGAATCCACATCAACATACAGAGGCTCATCGGGGTGAAACTCAACCAAATCCGAAACATTAAACGTGGGCGATATATTCCACCCTTCCGGCAAGTCCACAACATAAGCATTATCGTTAATCCTCTTCAATATCTTGCACGGACCAATCCTCTTGGGATGAAGCTTGTGATACGTACCTTGCGGAACACGCTCCTTGCGCAAATGCACCATCACCAAGTCACCAACATCAAACACTTTCACACGACGCCTCCTATCCGCACGTGCTTTGTAACAAGCATTTGAAGCCTCGATATTTTGCTTTACCTCCTTCTGAACCTCCTCAACCAATTCCGCCAAATGCTCAGCCGCGATGCTATAACCCGGAATCTTCGGTAAAGGAACTAGATCAAGTGTATGTGTAGGAGGTCTTTGATACACAACCTCAAACGGAGTCTTCTTAGTAGTGCGGTTAGTCATGTTGTTGAAAGCAAACTCCGCCGTGGATAAAGCAATGTCCCACTTCTTCGGAAACTTACCGCATAAACATCGAATCATAGAACCCAACGTCCTATTAACCACCTCTGTTTGACCATCCGTCTGCGGATGAAAAGAACTACTGAAATTCAGCCCAGTCTCAAAAATATACCATAACGTTCGCCAAAAGTGACTGAGGAACTTAGTATCACGATCCGACGTAATGGTCTTTGGAACCCCATGAAGACGAACCACCTCTTTGAAGAAAAGACTTGCAATATGAGAAGCATCATGAGTCTTCCGACACGGAATGAAGTGTGCCATCTTGGAAAAACGATCCACCACCACAAAACCGAATCATTCGACTCTTTGCGTCCTAGGCAATCCAAGAACAAAATCCATAGAAACATCCACCCAAGGCCCTCCTAATAGGCAAAGGAGTATATAAACCCGTGTTCTGCGAAGTACCTTTGTTGATTTGACATATCATGCACTTCTGGACATAGTTATGAGTATCCCTCCGGAGCCGAGGCCAATAATATTTCTTCGCCACCAACTCCACCGTCTTGTCTTGACCATAATGTCCTGCTTTATGAATTTCCGCAATAAGACTCTCACGAACCGAGCCACGAGGAATGCACAACTTGTCTTTGTAGAATAAGAATCCCTCCTGCAACAAAAACAAACCAACCGGATCTCCATCCCTACACCTAGCCCAATCTTCAAAGAAAATCAACATCATGCTCATACAAGGCTTTCAAACAATCGAACCCCACCACAACATTTTGCATGGTTACCAAGAAAGTAGCTCTACGACTCAACGCATCCGCCACCTTATTATTTTGTCCACTTTTGTGTTTGATCACAAAAGTAAACTGCTGCAAATAAGCCACCCAACGAGCATGCATCCTATTAAGGGGCTTCTTACCATTCATATACTTCAAGGCCTCATGATCCGTGTGAAGAATGAACTCCCGATGCAATAAGTATTGCTCCCAATGCTTAATAGCTTGAACAACCGCATAGAACTCAAGCTCGTACGTTGTCCACTTCCGTTTTGCCTCCTCCAATTTCTGACTCATAAAAGCCACCGGTCGCCTCCCTTGCAACAAAACAGCTCCAATTCCAACCACACTAGCATCCGTCTCCAGCTCAAAAGGTTTGGAAAAGTCGGGTAATACAAGTAAAGGAGCACTAGTCAATTTCTCCTTGATTAAAGCAAAACTAGCTGTTGCATCATCTCCCCAATCAAACTTGCCCTTCTTCATACATTCGGTTATGGGGGCCATAATAGTGCTAAATTTTTTAATAAAACGACGATAGAAAGTAGCAAGACCATGAAAGCTTCGTACCTCACTAACCGTCGTAGGCAATGGCCAATCACGAATAGCACGCACCTTGTCCTCGTCCACTTGAATGCCCTCCGACGAAACCACATAACCCAAGAATAGTAGTTTGCGAAGCATAAAACTACATTTCTTGAGGTTAATGAACAACTCATTATCCTTTAACGCCTGCAACACATCCCGCACATGTTCTAGATGCTCGTCCTCCGTCTTACTATAGATCAAGATGTCATCAAAGTATACCACAAGAAATTTACCATGAAAAGGTTTCAACACCTGATACATCAATCTCATAAATGTGCTCGGAGCATTAGACAACCCGAAGGGCATCACCAACCACTCATACAATCCCTCCTTCGTCTTGAAAGCCGTCTTCCATTCATCACCCGGACGAACACGTACCTGATGATATCCGCTTTTCAAATCAATTTTGGAGAATATCTTGGAACCACGAAGCATGTCCAACATATCATCCAAACGAGGAATTGGGAACCTATATTTAACCGTGATTTTGTTGATGGCCCTACTATCCACACACATACGCCACGTACCATCTTTCTTGGGAACAAGTAATGCTGGAACCGCGCAAGGGCTCATGCTCTCCCTTGCCACATATCCCTTCTTCAACAAGTCTTCCACTTGCTCCCTCAAGATCTCATGCTCGCCGGGCTCATTCTATAATGAGCAAGATTAGGCAAAGACGCACCTGAAACCAAATCAATATGATCTTGAATATCCCTCAAGGGAGGTAATCCCGAGGCAAATCTTCTAGCATAATGTCACGGAACTCATCTAGTAACGATTGTAAGGAATTGGGCACCGTACTAACCTTCCCCCAATGCCTTTACTCACTACTGCAAGTACATAAGGAGCATCCAAAAGATCCTGGTTAAACTCATTAGCAGTGCATAACGAAACTAAAGATTTTGCCTTCCCATTACCACTAGGTACAACTTCCTTCAAAGCATCCAAGTGAAAGATCTTTCCATCCTTTTTAAACCGAATGGCATTTTTCTTTCCATCATAAACAACACCAAGGTCAAATTGCCAAGGTCGACCCAACAACACATGGCAAGCTGTCATCTCAACAACATCACATAAAACCTCATCCTTATAACCACCAATGGAAAAAGGGATAGAGCACTGTTCATATACCTTGATATTGCCGATATTACTAATCCACCCCACGGAATACGGAGTAGGATGTTTCTTCACCTCAAGTTTCAGCTTATCAACCAATTCACGTGACACCAAATTTTCGGCCTCGCTACCATTTATCAACAATAAAAACAGATGAAAAGTTATGTACCTTCCCTTTTGTGCGAAAGATATTGTGTCGTTGCGGATCCTCATCAACCGTCGGGGTAGTCAACATAAGCTTACGCACTACCAAAGATTCATGATCCCCATTATCCTCCTCCTCGTCACCATTAGGATCTACGTAAATCACCTCACAACCCTCCTCTTCTTCCTCGGTAAAATAGCCATCACGTTCTACCACATTAACCCTTCTCCCATTGGGGCACTTACTTGAGATGTGTCCCTTTTGACCACAACTAAAACACTTATCCCCGTAGTTACGAACATAAGGGTTCGAATTAGGCTGCCCGCTGTTGTGGGTGTTGGTGTTACGAGGTGGGTTTGACCTTGTAGCCACCGGTTGCTTACCACTATCCTTCTTGGTACCCCCCGCTACCTGGGTATTCTCACCATTGTCCTCCAAAGCAGCCACCGAAGAATTAACTTTGGTATTTGAAGAGGACGCATCACCGAACTTCTTGTAAGTCGTAGGAGCACGATATGACGAAGCCAATTGACTCTCGATCTTTCTAGCCCTTGTAACCACATCATTAACAGCAAAAGAGGAAAATAATTCAACTTGATTTCGAATGTTAGCCCGAAGGCCATTGGTAAAACGTGAAACCCGTTGAAGCTCCGTTTCGTACACATCAACCCTTGCCGTCAATGTATTAAAGTCATACAAATAATCATCCACCGACCTAGCACCCTGTTTGCAACCCATGAATTTTGCGTACAAACTCTGTTCATAATCATCTGGTAAGAAGTGATTTCGCAATTCCCTCTTCATATCACGCCATTCAACAATAGGGGGTTGTTGATTGCGCACCCTTTGTCTCACCAATTGATCCCACCAAGCATTAGCACCACTACGCAATTTGTAAGCGACATAGGGTACTTTCCTGTCATCTTCAATTTGCATCAACGCAAAGAATTTTTCGACCTCAGAAAGCCAATCCAAAAATTCTTCCATCTTCAACTCACCCGTAAAGAACGGAATATCCGCCCTAATCTTGGGTCGTTGTGCCACCGGAGGAGCTCCCATGTCCCCCTGACCACGAAAAGCCCGATATCTCCCATTAATCGGATCAACGTGATGGAGGTTTTCCTCACGAGGATCATCTCGATTATCGGGGTTGACACCATCTCCACCTACACGCAACCCGACCAATGCTGCCATGAGTTCCGTATGTTGTCGATCCTTGGCTGCCCTGCGCTCTCTAGCCTCTTGCTCCAGACGGTCCATACGTTCCCTAGCTGCTTGATCCTGACGCTCCATACGCTCCAAGATTGCGTTAAGAATGGTTTGGTTGTCTCCGTTGTCTCTACCGGAATTGGCCATCGTCCAAGGATCTCGCCTTTTCTGATACCAACTGATGTAAACGCAGCGGAATAGTAACGATAATTAGCCTAAACTAATTAACCTGCAAGGATTAAGAAATCCCAAGATAACAATTCAATGAATTCTACAAAGAAGACAAAGAACTTTTGATGAACTTGCAATTGCAATTCAAGAGAAAATAATAATAATCAACGTACCCAAAAACAATGAAAAATATCTGTTTAAATACTACCTAACATAGAGTAAAACCTAAATAAAAACGGAATTAAAACATGCCTTAAACAGCTCAAAATAAGAATCCAAATCCAAATAGGAAAGTAAAATAGGAAAGTAAAACGTCTGCTGCAAAATCCTCCTTAGCACGAGTGAGGCGGGCGCAGGAGGCTAGGCTTGGCGGGCGCCTCATGTGCCGTAGGTTTGGTGTAGTTTGGAGCAGCTCCAGGCGGCCGCATCAACAAGGACGAGGCGGGCGCTTCATACTCCATGGGTGTACTTGGCATTGCACAAAGTCCAGGCGGGCGCCTGGTTCCGTTTGAGGCGTGCGCCTCAAGCTGGGGTTTTGGTTCGTGCTCTGGCCTAAAATCCTCAACTTGTCCAACAACCCCAACACATAGGACATCACAGTTGGGGGATGAGAATGCAAATTGCAGAGTAGAAAAGGGTTAATTTGGAATAATACCACTAGGAAGAAGATCGCTTGAATCTTAACTATATAGTATATTTGTGAAGATCTTGACATTTATTATGTCAAGTGATGATGTTTTGTCCATGGTGATTTGGAAAGTCAAAATATGAGGGGAGGAAAATGATAGTAATCCAAATATGAGGGGAGCCACTGGTGTTTAATAAAAACATAAAGGGCCAGTGAAATTAGGCCGTACGGATATGGGTAACATTTTGACCCACTAGCGTGTGGACGAAATAAAAAAAGGGGCCGACGTGGTCAAATTGTTGGCTTCAACATTCTTGTTTAAATCTTCTTAAAATATAAAATTATTTTTTGGTTTACATGAATTCTGAGTCGGTCTATTTATACACGCTTTTCATGTGCTTTGGTCAACTTTTAATTCAACTACTCTCGGTCCCTACTCCCCGGATTCTAAGTTTTTACTTTTCTTTTTAATTTATCTCGATATATTTATTTTCTAAAATTAACAATAAAACTCAATTACTAAACTTACAATAATAACCCACATACTATTCTATGAGTTAAAAAGCGGCAGGCGGATGCTTGGACGTCGGAAGCGGGACTCTGGCCTGGCGGGGATTATCGGGATTAGTCGACCTGGCGGGAGGACCAGGCGTTGGAGAGGGCCGCCTAGCGCCTAGGCGGGATCTTTTAGAACACTGCTATTCGGTCTATTCTCTATCAATTTTCTCCCTCCTACTTTATTTTTCATACTTATAGTATTTATTTTTTCTTAATTTCCGTACAAAGTCAAACTAGGAACATTAAAATTAAACTAAGGCGGAGAGAGTATTACATTTTTATTTTATTGTATTTCTAATTTTACAAAGCCATTAAACAATAAATTTTGTAAAAAAAAAAAAGGGCCAAGGACTCTAAGACCCATGACTCATATCAATATCCCACCAAAACCCATTTGAAATTAAAATCCCATCAAAACCCGCGTCACTCCTACAGCATCCCGTCAGGTCTTATACCATGTGGTATAGGATCATTTTTTTGCACTTTTTTCACTTTTTTAAAAAAATTAAATAAAAATCATATTTTTAGTTTTATACCCTAAAGGTATAAGACTAAAAATACTCTTATAGCTAAGTATGAGAATATTTTTTTCATCATTTTTCATATTTTTCTTAAAAATATAATACAATTTGGTCTTATATCATTGGTATAAGGCTAAAAAAAAGTCCTATACCATTGATATATAAGACTGAAAAAAAAAAAAAAAGTCTTTGATATAGGACTAAACAAACAATGAAAAGAAAAAATTACTAAGGAATAAAGTCCTATATCATATGGCATAAGACTGAAAAAAGGTCCTATACCACATGGTATAGGACTGTCGACGGGTTTTTGAGGAATTTTAATCTCGACTTCCGAGGTTTAAGGAAATTTTGATCTCAGTTGGGTTTTGATGGGATTTGATTTGGACTGTGTGGGTAAGGAGGAATTAATCCAAAAAATAATACTCCCTCCGTCCCAACATAAGCTGCCCATTTTTTCATTGCACGCAAATTAAGAAAATGTGTGGAAAGAAAAAATGTTGTGAGTGTAATTTGAAAATAGGAGAGAGAATGAGTGAAGGAAATAATAAATTATAATGGTGTTTTGAGTATTAAAATAATGTAGAAAGAATGAGTGAAGGAAATAGTAAAGATTCTTTGCCAAAAAAGAAAAGTGGAAGCTTTTAACAGGACACCCAAAATGGCAAAATGGAAAGCTTCTACTGGGACGGATGGAGTATACAAATGTACAAATGAATTTCGTAAAAAATAAATATAATGATTATCGTGAAAATCAATCAAAGTAATGGTATTTACCCATTTAAAATTATTCGAATTGGATGCGGAAAGCCAAAAGCCTAATAGTTTTGGTTGAATAAAATAGTGGTGTAAACACCTCGTTTGTTTCTCCGTTAGCGGAAGTCATTTTTCTGTGCAACGTTTAACATGTAACCGACCACTTCAGTTTCATTTTCTACCATACAGTATTTCATTTTCTCACGATTTTTTTTTTCCTCAAAATGTCACTGTTTTATAAAGTAGTGTATTTCCTAAAATGTCACCAGAATAACTAGTTAGCATCTGCCATTTACAGTTTTTCATTTCAGAATAACTAGTTAGCATCTGATTATAATTGCCACCATTTACGATTTTCCATTCTTTTGGCCAGTTCACTTGCCATTGATGCAAAGTTCTGAGCTCCATCTTGCAGCTCTGCTGTACGCATGCTCAGTTTCTGCCACAAGTAGCAAGAAATCAGTTCCGGAGGAAATCAATAATGATTTTTGGACATTCGTTTTGGGACGGAGTGAGTACATGAAAGCACAGCGATAAGAATAAAAGTTGTCATACCTCAAGTTTCTCCCCACGCTCAAGAAGCTTGTCTTTTGCTTGCCCAGCTACAGCTGAAACGTCCTAAAAGCATGGATTAAGTCAGAAATTGCAATTCTTGAAAATTCAATTATGTGATGATAATGATTTTTTTTTTCCTGATGAGATTTTACCCCAGATTTTCTATATTTAGCCCTGATTTCTTCAGCTGTTCTAGGTCGTGGAGCTGTGTCAGTAGAACCACCTTCAAATAATCTCTCGCGCTCTTTTTCCTTGCCTACATGGCAAAACAATAATGCTTACCATATACACGCTCACAAAAAAAAATTGCGAAAATTGAGAGATCTGTTGGGTACCTTTACTCTCTTTCTCGTTCTTGCTTTTACCAGATGGAGATGGGAGAGGCATGGGTTCATCTATCATGATATCATCTGTACAACGACAACAAAGCCTTAGTCCCGAAATGATACGGGGACTCCTAACATGAATCATCATATGAACTCGTCAAAGTAAGAGGCGAAGAATAAAAAACAAATGTGAATATGAAGAAAAACCAAAGACAAATGTGAATACGAAGAAGAAATAAGTGGTAAGAAAATTTAGAAAAAGATATTTTTTTTTAAAGATAAAATAGATTTAAAACAATGACTATCAAAGTTCAAAATGCAGAAAACCAGAGACAGTTAAGCAGATTCTAGGGAGTGAAAAGAAATGGTTGGGAAGAGGAATAGTTTGGAGTAAGAACCTATGTTAACTGTAAGATCCAGCTCATCTGGAATGTCTATGGACGAGATTGAGAACGGGGCCCTTGAAAACATGCTCTCTAGCTTTGCAATCACAATTTCTCTTGTTTCTTCTTGATTAACTCCCTCATCTGCTTTTCCGCCTTTCAATCCCTTTATGATACCACCTAGAATACGAGGGCCAGTACTCTGGCAAAGAAAACCAAATAAGTCCTAAACAGTTCAGGGAAGTGATATACTTCAAGGTAAGCACAACAACCTGTTTCTTCTGAATCTCAGAGAAATTAACAAGGGTATTTGCAGCAGCTGCCAGCGCTTTGTCATGAAGAGAAGGTAGAGCCTCTGGGATCCTATAATAAGACAAAAACTACCACAAGTTCAGAGCGCATTCATGTAGGAGATTCTGCCTCGGTAGTAATCCCAGGGTTTCCTTTCTTTTTCTTTGTTTTCTTCTTCATTTCTTCTCTTATTTTCTTCATTTTGTGTGTGTGTGGGGTGGGGGGGGGGGGGAAGGGGGGATACGAAAGAATGCAGAGAGAGAGAGAGAGAGAGAGAGAGAGAGAGAGAGAGAGAGAGATAGAGAGACCTCAAGTCATTTTCGAATGCAAGAAGAGATACACACGCAAATTCACTCCCATTCACCTGCATACAACATCAAAAGATCAAGTCATAAATCAAGATACAAGCAGCATCAATGATAATCAATATACATAATAAACCCAAAGAAAATGAAATGAATTAGTTTTAGCCAGTGGCAGAGCCACAACTTGAAAGGCTTAGGGTGGACATGCCCCACTGAGGTTGAAAAAAAAATTACTACGTCCTACTAAGCGGTTATTTGTTACTCCCTCTGTCCCAAAATGGATTCCATTTTTGTTCTTGATCAAGAACCAACTGGACATTCGTATTGGGACGGAGGTAGTAATTCAGAAAAGATGTGGGCTAAAATTTTCGGTGTCTATATAAATTTTGGATGTCACACTTTTTTTTTTTGCTTGCTATCATTCTTTAATATAATAGTATTGGTCAATTATCTATAACCATCAATTAATTTTACATTTGTCAAAACATTATTAGCATAGAAAACGTAAATTTTATCAACAATCAATTCAAGAAGGTACAAGAAAGTAAAGCATGAACCATAAACATTTTGATTTGCTAAACATGACCCTTGTTTTCGAACAGAATGTAAATTAAAGTGTGCCCCAACGAAAAAATAATAAATCTCTCTGCCACTGATTTTAGCTGATCATTGATATAATGCAGAGAAGAAACTCATGCTGGAAAACTTCAGTGACCATATACAGTGCAGTGTGACAAGTAATGTTCATATGGCCACATTTTGAGCTCACGTTTCTGTTGATGGGCAGCCTGAGTTTATTAGATCTCACCAAAACAAGGCCCCTATCTTTTACAGCGATAGTGAATAAATTGTCAACCCACCAAGGATTTATCCTTGCCTGTCCCAAGTCAGGATAAAGGGTGAGGGTTGCGGTAGGCATGTGGCAGCCAGCGTAAAAATTTTGTCACATTATCATGACATGAATCCGAATATGAATATCGTTGGGGCGTTTCCTCAGCAGCGACGCGCTACACTTCAAAGACCTGGGTGTAGTGATAAGTATGCAAATGTTGCTAGGTCGTTGCCCGTAAGCGACGCGCCATCTCTTCGCCCGGGGGTGGTGTCAAATATGCAAGGGTTCCCGCATTGCAGACGAGTGCGGGTAAAGAAGCTAGTTCATGGTAGGTGTAAAGGTAGTGGGATGCGCTTTGGAACTTGAAACATTGGATCCTTGACAGGGAGATCAGCAGAGGTGGTGGAAGTTATGAGAAGGAGGAAGATTCACATAATGTGTCTACAGGAAACTAAGTGGGTTTGAGAGAAAGCAAAAGAAATATCGCCTTGAAATTTTAAGCTTTGGTACTCAGGAAAGAATAAGGGATAGAAATGGAGTGGGTATCATTATTGATAAGGAGTATATTAATGATGTGGTGGAAGTGTACAGGAAGAGTGATCGAATTATGGGCATTAAACTTGTGATACGTGATGAGATTATAACTATTATTTCCGCCTATGCACCACAAGTAGGGTTGGATGCATCTATTAAACAAGTATTTTGGGAAGATTTTGAGGAGGTAGTGCAACGAGTACATAGTGGTGAGAAATTAGTCATTGGTGGTGATCTGAACGGGCATGTGGGGTCTAGTCGACATGGCTTTGAGAGCATACATGGAGGTTTTGGTTTTGGGGAGAGAAATGAAGCAGGAAATATTATCGTGGATTTTGTGTTGGCATACGACTTGAGTATAATGAACACTTGGTTCAATAAGAGAGAATCTCACTTGGTGTCCTATAGGAGTGGAGGTAATGCGAGTCAGATTGACTTCTTCTTAGTAAGAAATGCTTGTAGAAAGAGTTATACAGATTGCAAGGTTATTCCGGGTGAGAGCACAACAACTCAACATAGACTTGTGGTACTTGATTTTCGAAGTAAGAGAATTTCGAGGAAGAGAAAACCACAGGTAGACCCTAGAATCAAGTGGTGGAGACTTCGAGGGGAGAATCAACAGAAATTTGTAGATAAGATGGTCGATACCGGTATTTGATCGGATAATATGGAGGATATGGATATAGATTCGACTTGGACTAAGATGAAACATACCATAAAGGAGGTTGCGAAAGAAGTCCTTGGAGAATCTAGAGGAAACGTGCCACCAAGTAAGGACACATCATGGTGGAACGAGGAAGTAGAACAAGCAATAAAGGGCAAGCGAGAATGCTACAAATTATTGGGGAAATGTAGGAGCGACGAGAACTATGAGAAGTATAAGGAAGCTAGAAGAGATGCTAAGAAAGCAGTAAGAGACGCAAGAGCAAAGGTGAATCAGGAACTTTATGATAAGTTGGATACAAAAGAAGGGGAAAAGGACATCTACAGACTCGCTCGTATGAGGGATAAGAGGACACGAGATATTGGAACGGTTAAATGGGTGAAGGATGTAGACCAAAGAGTTCTAGTCGAGGATAAAGAGATAAAAGATAGATGGAGTTCGTACTTTGATACCTTGTTCAATGGTGATCAAGAGCAGGATATTGGAGATTTAAATATCTCTTCGAGTATGGTTAATCGAGATTTTATGCGGAGAATTCAAAAGGGTGAAGTGAAAATGGCAATGAAAAAGATGGGATTGAAGAAAGCTGTAGGACCGGATGGAATACCAATTGAGGTTTGGAGATGTTTCGGGAAGAGGGGAAGAGATTGGGTAACAACGCTATTTAACAAGATATGGAGAATTAACACAATGCCATCTGGAGTGGCGGAAGAGTACTCGATCCCTTTGTATAAGAACAAAGGTGATGTCCAAGATTGTGCCAACTATCTGGGATCAAACTAATGAACCATACTATGAAACTTTGGGAAAGAGTGATTGCGACAAAGGTCGAGAAAAATTGTGGATATTTCGGATAACCAATTTGGGTTTATGCAGGAAAGATCGACTATGGAGGCAATATATCTTATGAGACAAACCATGGAGAAATATCGGGATCAAAAGAAAGATTTGCATATGGTTTTCATTGATTTGGAGAAGGCGTATGATAAAGTGCCAAGAGAGGTACTTTGGTGGGCATTAGCAAAGAAGGGTGTTTCAAAGAAGTATATTGATATTATCAAGGACATGTATAATGGAGTTAGTACTTGTGTACAGACTAGTGTTGGGAAGATTGAAGAGTTACCTATAAAGATTGGAGTGCATCAAGGTTCCGCACTTAACCCCTTTCTTTTTGCTTTGATAATGGACGAATTGACGAGGTCAGTCCAAGATGATATACCAAGGTATATGTTGTTCGCAGATGATATTGTGCTGATTGATGAGACAAGAGAGGGTGTTGAAAGTAAATTGAAGTTGTGGAGACACTTTAGAATCTCGAGGTTTTAGATTGAGCAGAATCAAGACTGAATATTTGGAGTGTAAGTTTAGCAGAGTTGGAAGTAGGGAGGCAGGGGCGGTCACATTTGATGAAAATATTGTCCAAGCTTCTGAGTTTTTTCGCTATCTTGGATCAATTATCCAAAAGGATGGAGATGTGGCTCAAAGGATTAAAGCAGGTTGGTTGAAGTGGAAGAGTGTCACAAGGTTTCTATGTGATCGCGGCATGCCCCATAGATTAAAGGGAAAATTCTACCGCACGGCAATTAGGCCGGCACTGCTTTACGGCACCGAATGTTGGGCCGTGAAACAGTGTCACGTGCATAAGATAAATGTAGCGGAGATGCGTATGCTTCGATGGATGTGCGGTCATACAAGAAATGATCGATTGGGGAATGAGGTGATCAGAGGTAAAGTAGGAGTTGCGCCCATTGAGAATAAAATGAGGGAAAATCGTCTAAGGTGGTTTGGACATGTGAAAAGGAGACCGAGTGATGCACCTGTTAGGAGACCAGAATAGTGGAGAAATGATAAAATGGCGAGGGGTGGGGGAAGACCCAAACAAACTTGGATTAGAGTGATTGAAAATGATATGAGTTTACTTGGAGTGGATGAAAGTATGGCGTTGAAGGGACCGGAGTGGAGGGCAAAAACCCATGTGGGGGGTTGATTTTTTTTATTTATTTTTTTTTTTTTTTACACGATGACATAGGAGGATTCATGTTAGCCGACCCCAAATTATTTTGGAACTAAGGCTTTGTTGTTGTTGTTGTTGTGAATAAATTGTCACATGATGACAGTACGCCAAGGAATATTATTCAGCGAAACCCCCCTCCTGTTTTTTGGAGCTAATCTGTAATATGCCAACCTATATCTATAGTATCTTTGGGCATCTGCATCGCAGTAACTTGGTCATAACACTGGACGTTGAGGGTATTGTTGGCCTCCACAAATACACTGGCATGTATTGTACCAAAATAATAATAATAATAATAATAAAGAAAATTGTACCAAAAATACACTGGCATGTGTTCATAGTTATGTTTCAATACCATCTCTCTCTCTCTCTCTCTCTCTCTCTCAAATGCACAATTCATAGTTGATATCGAGCCTAGATCCCTGGCAAATATCCATCATACCTTTGTTTTAGATCTGTATCAAGATGTTTACGGTTTACCAACAAGTGTAATGAACGTCAGTGTTGAAACTAGATCCAAAAGTTATGTCAACGGTGATTTTCCTCATTTAATGCACTAGCTCGTCCTCTACAAAATTTTCACATATGCTATAGTCCACATACGCATACAGATCACTTCTTCATGCTTAATCTATTTGTTCCTCTCAATGTCATCCTAAAATAATATTTCACTTGCAAGAACAAAGCAGAACAACACGCAATCAATTGGGTTGCCTTTATTCCAGTTCATACCTTTGTACCAATACGAAACAAGTGTCTCAACAAAGCCCTTTAATACTTCACTAAAAGAGGATGGAAAAATATGTTAAAAATCAATATTTGGAGTTGCAAAATACTAACCATAGTGATCTGCCCACTGCCAGAAGAGCTCATTAACTTGTCCATGTTAATCTTGAAGCTCCACCGAAGAATTGACATCAAAGAAGTTTCTCCCACCCTTGCAAGATCTGGCAAGGATCTGCGCACACAGACAGGTTTGTAGACTAACATATTTGTTTAAAATTTGAATCTTCATAAGAAACTACAAAGCCTTTTAAGAAAGAAGTTGCCTGCAGCAACATATGCAGGACTTTCTCTTGAAGGGAGGAAATGCAGCATCCACTAAATTTGCTTCTATAAATCACTCTATTATTAGGGAGGAAATAAAGCTTGAAGTGCTTAGTGTATTCTAAGCAAGAAACCAATTATTCACTCACAAAATTAGATTATAGTTCAGCTACAATCACATACAGAGACACCATAGCCTATACATGGGTTATCCATTAAGACTTTGCAATGCTTTGTAAAGTCTTAACAGATAACCATGGACAAGCCATACCCACCCCTATCTGTCCCTAATCAGTGACACTGTCACTTTAAGGCTGAATTTATTTAGTATGATCCACTAGGCCAAGGGTTGACTTCTGTCGAGTTCGTCCTATTATGCAAAAGCAACACATACATAGGGATAGAGTTAGAAATTATTTTGGGTGCAAACAATAGTTCTCCAAGCGTAAATTTGAAGGACATAGGCCAAAGGCCCAAAGATAGCTTCTTCTGAACGTGAAAACCATTTAACTACTATTGTTGATCCCCTCTTTAGTAGCTAAAGCTTTCGAATGAGTTGGTAACTTGACCAAAGTCATCCCCGTATCAATCTTGAGAGCCACATGATATTCCTAGACAATAAAGAATAAGATGCACTTTACCTTATTTCAATTTCTCCAGTATGATAGACTAATACCAGTCCGGATTCCTTTCCATCTTTCTTGTATATTGTAGTCCAGCAACATGATTTACCTAAATTTACCTTATTGATGAAGCTAGTTTCCCCCTAAAAAGGAGTACACAATTTAAGTCGCGGTGAAAAGAGAGATTTAAATGAATGAAAATAAGTTAGGAGCAAGAGAGTACCCGAGTCAAAGACTTGAGAGAGTATAAAAACACAGAATCCTCACAACAAAATAAAATGAGGGCGTCCATATTAGTTTGCAAGTGAGTATCTTTATTAGAGGTGTCGGGTTTAATTGCAGCTAAATCACTTTCACGCTCATAATTCGACTCTTCTGACTTCTTTTTGGCTTCAGAGTCCTGAGATGAGATCAGTGAATTCTTTTCAGACACTTCAAAGACAGAAATGTTGTCCTCTGCATACAAAAAGTTTATGAGAAACATAATTACACGAGTGAACAGAAAGAACTTAATTGCTGAAAAGCATACTTGCCTAAAATATAAACTGAAATGGCAGTTGACTCTTGCTCTGAATTTATTAGCTGAGAACCGATCACTTTGCCACTTGTGCTATCCATAATAACAGCATGTGCATTTTTTGTGAAAATTAGGGCTACTTCCTTCACATATTTATTTGAAGAAGCATTATCAAATTGCTCCAGATCATTGTCAGGAGATTCTTTATATACTTTCACCACCAGTGAAGCGACTGGGCAATATGAGCCAGCTAAACATTCAGTAAGAAACAATACTGATGAGCTAGTAACATCAAGCATTGCAACCTGTTGCACAGAACCAAAGAGTGAGTTATCCACGACAACTTGACTCAAGTAAGGAAAGGCATTTTAAGCGCCATGGAACTGATGCTTACTTGACCACTTTCAAATCCTACAGCAAGTATATCCCCAGCTTTAATGTATTGTAGTGTACGCACGGGAGACTTGAGCAAGGAAAACACAGCTGTGCATTGTACTCCCTTCTCATAAGGCAAATCAATTTCTGCCAATGATCAATCCCAGATTTCATTTAACAGAGGCATTTAGAAACAAACCAAATGAGATACTAACCAGAGACCAAGAACCGATCTATCCTACGGGCCATCAATAATAAACTATTAATGCAGTAGATAGATTGACATAGGACATCACGTAATAAATTATATTTTGCTCTGTTAAGTAATTTTTCAGTCTTTAATAGTTTTATTGGACCTACCCGTTCTTGCCATATTTCTGGCTTGCTTAGGTATTAACACTACTTGTCAAGCCTTTAGTAATTATTTCTTCATGAATCCCCACAAAATTTGAACCGGAAGCCTTTTTTTTTTTGGTATGGACCACCGGTATCCCATCACCAAAATGGGTTCCAACTAATCCGGTTCAAGTCAGGTAGGACCAAAGCTCCCCCTACCAGCTTTTAACGCAGTCGGATTCCAAAGTCTTGAACCCGAGATATCCGGTTAAGCTGAAACAACCGAGCTGATCTACGTGTTTGATGGTACTTGTACCAGAAATCTGAGTACCTAAAAGATACTGTATACATAAGCAGAGTGGTTAATTTCCTTTGTCAATACACTTTCACTCAAACCCCATCCATGGTTCCAGAAATCATACTAGTCCTCAAGTGACAAAATGTCATATTCCTCCAAGTTCTCCAGATTAAAATGTAAACATGATACAATTAAAATACAACTTCAAACAGACAGAGACTTCCAGCCTATGCAATTTACTTTCAACTCTAAAATCCAAAAATATAGTTGCTCAGTTACCTTCCACCTTCCACTAATTCTCCCACTACACGTGCATGTGTGGTGCAGTCATTCTGTATTCTTGTAGCTCTTATCAAACTCCAATCAACTTCAAAAAGTACCACATGCATTTCTTACACCAATCATAATTCTCTGCTACAACTCAAACTAACTTCCATTTTTTGAATTGCTAGAGTGAAAATGAGAGCAAAGCATATGGAAAAGACAATAAAAATGCACCTTCATGTTTGCTTTCTGAGATGATCTGCATGCTCCTCTCATTAGCCCTGCCAACTAGGCTATATTGACAAACCTACATAAACCCACTAGATAATAAGGTCGTATCCATGTGTTTACCCTTCTGCTCATTGTCATCCATGGAAAGGTAGTAGCAGATAAGCATTGGAGTTTTTACCAGACCATGCTCATTGCCTACGGCCACACATGAAGTGGAAGAGAAAAAGTCCAACGCTGATATGGAAGCGCTTATACCAGTAACTTCAATGCCTTCCACCTGACCAAAACATGGCGTTTTAGTGTAATTAACTAATTCCTTGAATGAATAAAATATGATATTAAGTGACTCTTCTAGTGAACTTAAAACACTTTAATGAGAAAAGAGACATTAAACAGACCTGGGATCCTAAAACAAACATAAGCGACATGACTGGAAATGTTGCATCCCATATCCGGACAGAGCCATCTTGATAGCCTGCTATATATACTCTCTCAACTTTACTATTTTGAGCCAAGGAAAGTTGACTAGAAATGCCACCAGTCACAGGCCACTTTGTGCTGCCAATACTTGCTGCAGACGCTGACTGAGGTTTTGAAGCTGAAACTGTCTTAAAACAAGAAATGAAAGAAGAAACTTAGCAACAAGAAGTTAGATAAGGTTTTATATTAAGCAAACTGATTTTTGTTGAGATGTTGATGCTAGTAAGTATTAAGTACCTCCTTGAGAGGACATGATAAACTCCCTTCAACACATACCGAAAATAGCTTCCCAACAGTCATGTATGGCTCGATAGTGGGAATAATCACAGGGCATTGAACTGCATCAACAGAATGCTTCTTATCTGGGTGAAATATTAAATCAGACAAGCAACCATCATCATAGAAATGCAGCTGTCCTGGATTTGTCAGCACAAAAAGTGTAGAGGTGTAAGTACTATCCACTGCACCAGCATTTGGAACCAAAATCATATCAGCATATGAACCATTAAGTGTGAGATCAACACGGTTAACGCACATCAGAGCTTCTATTCCAGATGACCAATCAAGAGTCAAGATCTGCAAAAGATAGACAATTAACAGATGACACCTAAGATATATTTAAGAATGCAAGAAATGAGGTTTACACAATGATTTTAACCTAGCAATTTTGGAAATGAGACTATCTTTTTGGGACAAACAAAAATGGCAACTGAGAACATCTTTATGGGACGGAGGGAGTATAATCCTAGAATAGGCATAAAACTTCTCCAGACTACGATTCGTAGCCCGTTGTGCTTTCATAGTTATGTCAGGTATTTGGAGTGCACTTACTACTGGTCCTTTCTCTCCACTCACTGAAGCGGACAAACCACAGGCCGCCAAGAAGACTAGATTCGGCCACAATGCCATGCAGCAAATTCAGTTCAGACCTTTAACAGATTTTTGATACAGAACCTTAGGCTCACCAAGGAGAAAACATAACTGATGTTATGCATGATTAACAAAATCATTCTGAAGATGCACCACCTCTCTCCCTCTGTCATAACATCCACAATAGGTACTTCTGAAGGCCCCATTATTATTTTTCAAAAATATTCTTTTCATAGCTACCTTATTTTTGTAAATGCTTGATATACATTGTTGGTCTCTTATCTCTAATAACTTAGCTTTTAGATGAGTTGGTAACATCACATGACACATGGTGTTAGAGTTATTACAACTCGGGTTAATCAAAGTCTTCAGCTCGAGTCTCCTTTATTCCCATTGTGTCCCCCAATATAGTACACAAGTGGGCACTCACATTTGATATTGAGATGAACCTAGTGATGCACCTCGATTAGTTTCTCCATTTAAGACTTATTAATTGTTAAGACTCATTATGTGGGTGATGGGGGTTGATTTTTTATAATAATAATAATAATAATTATTATTATTATTATTATTATTATATTATTTTTTATTATTATTTTCATTTTCCCTATCTATTATATATTTATTCTTTTATTATCACTATTTTTATTTTTTTTGTCTTCTTCTCTTCTCTTCTTTTCATTTTCTATTTTTTTTTCTCTCACCTATTTCTTCTTTTAACTTATTTTTTTCCCTAAATTATTTTGGGACTAAGGCTTTTTGTTGTGGTTGTATAGGAAAAACGTTACTCCCTCTTTCCCAGAATAAATGTCGCACTATTTTGTATGTTCATGCAAAAGTACTTTGATCAATAATTTTAGGTTAACTTAATTATTCTAATAAAAATATAAAACTTGTTATTGATACATCATTATAAATACTATCAATAATTTTTTTTAATTATCATTAGGATAATTAGATTAATCTAAAGTTATTGCTCAAAGTTCCTTCACGCTAATATACAAAAACGTGCGACATTTATTATGGGATAGAGGGAGTATTAGTTAAGAGTAGTTATTTTTAAGGAATTGAACACAGTTGATTTACTATCTAACTACTTGCTCATTTAGATAAGTTGGTAACTTAACATGGGATCAAAGAGGTATTGTGAGTACATGTGTTCGCATCATGTTTGGTTTGTATTCACTGGGTGAAAGCTAAACTACAAGATAAATGAAGGAGCATATCAAATTAGCAGCGTGTGTGAAAGCTAAACTACAAACAGGTCATACCGTTAAGACTTCTTCTGATCCGATTTCATCTCCTCCGTAGACAAAGAGCTGACCTCCACAACCATTATGTGAACTAGCTGAAGACCAATGCAAAACAATGACAGGGAGTCGTCTATCGGCTGAAGATAATTGTAACTTTATGGCACTATTAGAAGACGTATTAGCTTTCTGATCTTTAGAGGAGGTAGAAGCAGATAGGTTCCATAACAAAATATCTCCATCCACATAACCTACTGCAAGAACTGAACCATCAGAAGTTACCCAACAAAGAGAGCTTATGTCCTTTTCAGCTTGTTCATCATCCGATTTATCACTTAAATTATCCTGTCTTGCATCACTTGAAGAACCAACAGCTGTTGCATTCTTTAGTTGGAGATCCTTAGAGCCTCTAACAAGAACAGCCCGGTCCTCATAAACATCCCAGAGAATCAGTAGCCCATTTTCGTATGCAATCAGCACTCTGTAAATGAGGAAAATATTGTAAATATAGTAGACAGAACAGATAAATGGACGTGATATTAAGATGATTTGATGTGAAGCAATGCAAGTGAAAGAGAGTGAATTTCTTTGAGGCACAAAAAGGAAAGAAAAGAGTTCGTACACACCCCCAAGTGAAACTGTCTTTACCATTATAAGTTTATAACCCTCTCATAAGAGGCATTTTAGTGTCCATCTATATGCACATAACAACATACTGCAATAAATTGATGTGGAAACTGAGAACCAACGAAATGGTAAGACTACACAACACCTTGCAAGACAACCTCTCAGATACCATGTTTATGCCCCCAGGGTAATTGAAATGCGGAAGATAGTAAAGAGAGGACCAAAAATATACATCACGCTTATTGAGAAGAGGCACAGAATAAGGTAAACATCATTGTGTGAATAGAAACAAAGCTGATATCATGAAAAATGAGGAGCCTAACCATGCTGCAGGCAGAAACAAGGTTCATAAAAAAAAATGTAAAATTGAAGGAAAATACACAGACAAACAAAAAAATAAGTTGGAGAGGCATGAGGCGGCAAAAGACCCCATTAACATCACTTTTAAGTAGTTATAAAGCTTCGATACATTTTCTTTATGGGTCTCCCATGGTATTCTCACACTTTGCTTGAGACAAATCTTTCGAGGTAATGTCGGGCACTGAAGCTGGAACCCTCCCAATATAGTTTGCTCCATCCAGCAAGGCTTGAACTTGAAATCTCTAGCTTAAGCCCCTTCCACACCCACCATCATTAGTGAAAAAGTGATTCGACATAAAGCTCCAATACTATTTGTACTTAACATATCATGATTTGATATAAATAACCAAATGTTTAATGGATATGGTAAATTGGATTACTTTCTATCGAAATCCTACAACCTTTCTAAGTTGCGTCCAAACATGTCGACATGTATCTGACATAGCTATTTTATGTAATTTTTGTGTACCCGAAACATATCTTGGACCTTTCCTTCCCCCTCCCCCCCCCCAACACACACACACACACACACAAAAAGAACTATTTGAACATGGAATTGAACCTACCACGAAACTGGTATTTCATTTGTCTCTTCATGATTAAAATGATCCAGTTTTTGCCCATGGATGGGCATGCCATAAGCTCTGACCCATAGTTTGCTTACTCTACTGTGACCGGACCATATGGGCTCCACAGCAGCGGAATCTTCTTGGATATAAAATGCTGGATTATAAACCATATTCCTAGACCTCATATAGCGAGATACAAAGGGACCATTCTCATTTAATATCAAAAGGAAAACTAATGAGAGTTTGCACAAAAAAACTGTCCATTGCCAATTTAACATGATTAGCTGCTAACTTTTCTCCATTTGGCATCCAAGTTGGTTATGCATAGATTGGGTCAATCAACTTAATGCAATAAAATGAGATTTTCATTTTTCTTTTTTACGTTTGATTTTTTACTCTAAGCTCAACAAATTGCAAGGATTAATTAAATCACACGATGACAGATGGGGCCAACGCTTGCTTATTCTTTTCTTACCACCCAACTTTATCCAATTAATCCATTCATTGCTGACACTCAACAAAAAATACAGTGTAAATGTAAATACCAAAAGTAGCTCTTACATTTTTCATTAACAGGTAGTTCAAATGGAATGCATTCCTATAGAAGCATAACATGATCATAAGCTCTAAAAGAAATTAATTATCATATAGCAACAAACTGTGTTAATTTTCAAGTAGAGAAAACTAAAACAAGAGCTTGAAGAAAGATTGTCTTGCCTCTTCCCAGAGGAACAAGGTTGTGGGAGCAGACCAACAACAGATAGGTGATCAGGTATTGAAACCCCAGCTTCTTCTGCAAAACCCAAAAATGTTTTTGTCAAATAATTTCCATTTGATGCTCCCCCCCAGTAAAAGGAAATAATTTATATATATATAACAAAGAGAAAGGAGAGAACAGATAAGAAAACTAGTATCAGTTGAGCTATTCCCTAAAAATTGCTAAGTATTAAAACAACAAATTGGTTGAGAATCAAATTCTTGGGCAAGGTGGGGGGGGGGTTTCCTTTTGACAACTGGGAAGAGATTTAGTGGCCTAGGATTCTCCACAGAAGTTGGAAGTGGAGTGCAAAGCAATAGAGTTGGGGTTTAAACATTAAACCAAGGGCAAACACTCGCAAATGGTCGGTGACGTCGGTCAGCCTTAACAATCCATGTCTTCGTCCACACATACAGTTGGTTCTTTCTTCTTGCTACTGAATCCTGAGATATATTCTAATCAGGATGAGAACTTCATGTGTTGGTACTTGGTAAAATGAATCAGCAAGATGAGAACAAAAGTCATGTTTCATTCAATAGACCCTTTCATGTTGCATTCATCCAATTTAAACCACTTTACCATATACTATATTTAATTCAAAGGAGGGAGTTGGTCCATTTGACTACCTCCACCTGGCCTCTTTCTCATACTTCTCCCTCGCTGAAACCACCCAAAAGATAATCAAAATTTCTTTTTAACCACAATATTGAGGAGCCAACACACATTAAGAAAAAATGTTTGAGAGAGATGTCACACGCATAGCATATCATTCAAACATGTCAGCATTTAGCAGTAACCAGTCATCCAGTAATAGGCCATTACCAGCTATTAGATCTGCAGGAATTTGGTAGTCCAGGTGCAGGAGTTTTGCATGATCAGCATCATACTTTAACACGGACAAAAACCCATACTCATCTCCAACATACCTGAATGCAATTACAGAGTTGAGGCCAAAAGCGAGTTACTACTTTCAGTATTATTCAAGTAGCAGTGATTCATAGTATAACGTTCGATTCACTGTAATTTACATGTAATGGGTGCCATAGATTACTGAAAAAGCACTTATGTTTGACTCCCAACGCAAAGAGGAAGCTAAATGCCTCTTTTCCAGATCCCACACCTACAAGAATGATAGGCACTTAAGCTGTGAAATATGAATTGAGATCGCTACAACAAATATAGCGAGAGACAGATCTCATAAATAGCTCGAGGGAAGGTTGCAATAATTTCACATAATGAATTACATAGCTAGTAAAAAATCCTACCTGAATTTCATTTTCATTTGAGACACTGACTAGAAAACCTTGGTTCTGTAAGAACTGAAAAGGGAAGAACAGGAAATTTTAAGATACAACTATACAAGGGTCTTTATAATAAATATATACCCCCTTCGCCCCAGAAAGTTAGTACCATTTCAATTTTGTTGGTCAACATTATTGAACTTTGACCAAAGATTTAGCAAATATTAGTTATCCAATGAATTCTAAAAGGATCATTAATTTGGCATAAATTATTAGTCAAAGTTCTCTTATGTTGACCACTAAAAATAAAACGGGACTACCTTTCCCGGACAGAGGGAGTGTATATATATATATATATATATATATATATATATATATTTATAGAAACAAATTTCCATGCATGCAGGCAATCAAAAACCTTTGTCCTGGGTATGGAAATGATAGTGAATAACATCAATTAAGCCAAACTATAAGCATAAGCTTCTTCTTCTGCATATGTCACTACTTACATCCTAGTCTCTGTGAATAATCAGTTAGTGAAGTGAGAAGACCATACTTCTGATAGAACGAAAACCATCTCATATGCTAGAACATTGCATATGCTATGACATTTAAGGACACAAGAATGAAAAAGGAAACAGCAAAGCATCATAGAGATAAAACCAAACAAATCACACGGCAAAAATATCTAAACAGATTTAACGAGACAAGTATATAGTGAATGCATTTCATACAGACTCAATAACCAAATGAGCATCTCATTTGAGGCTGTATTTTATCCTACATGTGTCAGGTTTAGGTTAAAATGACAGAGAACTTGACTATCAATTTTTGCGAAAAGAAACATGACACTCATTTAGGAGCGGATTTATGTAAAGGTTAAAACTGAAAAAAGGGATGGCATAACTTGATTATGAAAACTCACAAACCTCCAAGTTTTTGAATGGCAATTGCCTAGGAGATATAAAAAGGCCTTCTATGTTATGGCCGCCAATTATTTTTATTCTGCCATCTCTGCAATAAGAAAAGATAAAACTTGATAACAAAACAAGTTCATTTCTGGCAAAATATTAAGGAGTTAGGACATCAATAAATACTTCATATTAATCACAATTACATCTCATTCTGTGTCACTTAGCTAATTTGTTAGAAGGAGATACCCAATTATCATTGGCTCCATGTACTCAATTATATTGAAGTAGTACAATCTGGTAGCTTTTGCAAGTGTGAAGCTACAAAATACAACAGAAAGGGTAGTGCTTCTGTGTGTGCATTCATGTAGATATTAGATCGGTGAGGGTAGTACAAGCCACAAGAGACAATAGAATGGCTAGTGCTTGTGTGTATATCTGTGCATTTGAAGACAGAAGCAAGATTGTTATGGACATTTGAACATTCTAGGATCTATAAATGCTCGGTGGGGGTAATCGTCTGCAGCGCATACCTGAAAAGTAATTTATATTATGTGGCTGAGAAAATCATAGTGATGTTAAGTGCATAATCTTAATGAACTTTGGAATAGAAAGATGGTTATTGCAAAATCAGTACAAGAGGAAAAAAAAAAACTCAAGTGAGAAGTTATATCCACTATTTAAATAGTTCTACACTTGTACCAGAAACCCGTTTTGATTTGACCAAACTATCCAAGAAAAATAGAGTAAGTTTTAGAAAATTATAGTACAGGAATAGAAGGTAGCACGCTGGCTTTGGAAAAAGTAAATTATAAAATTTAGTCACTTGTATCTTGACCCCAGAAGAAAAGGATCCTGCATTATCATGGCCTGTACTATTTCATCTTCACCTGAGGCAGGATCAGGATAGCCAAATATTTGTTCACCATTAGAAAAATATATATATTAATCTTACAATGTGCCTATGGCCAATAGGTGCTGAATGAAGTCAAAAGCAAGGATTGATGCAGTAGCTGGGATCCCATAGTGAATAGCAATACGCGGGTCCAACTTTTCTTCTGTAACTCTTTCCTGTTCCACAGAAGGAGTAAACGTCCCAAAGAACAAAAACACACTACAAAGAGAAGTAAAAGACACCTAAATAAAACTTTTTGCATATTTGAGGCACTTGTGAAGGAACAAGGCATTTGCTGCTATAAACATCAATATCTCAAAGAATATTTGACAAATCAAAGTAAGTGAAAATGATAATAAATGTCTTTATTCTGACTAAACAAACATGAGTTACATGTCTATTCTTGTGAGATGAGCACACTAATATAACTAAAGGGAAGAAAATAGAAAAAGCCAAAATGTAAGAAAACAACAAAAGACCACAATTAGAAGAGCATTAGCAAGAAAAACAAATAGGTAAGCCAACAGAACATGAAAGGAAGAACAAAGTAAGATGAAAGCTTTTTACGCCCCATCAGATAAAGAGTCATACTACAGCAGGGGAAAAGAGAGAGATAGTTCAGATATAGCTAATCTGTGCTCCTTTTTATGCTAGATTAGCAGGCATGTTATCCCTCATCCTAGTGCATAAGCACCTATAGTGGCATATCTTCATCCTCCTCACCATCAAGTTGTCTATCACCTCTACAATAACTCCTAGGATCTTGAATCTCGGTAGAGTTTTCCACCAAAAATGATCTTGACAAAAGGAGCTTTAAAGGCCTTCAAACTGAGAACCAAACTCAGCATCTTTTCACCTTACCATACTTGATATCTCAATTATCTATCCTCAAATTTAGAGATCCAGCTTTCACAGAAGATCACACGAATTCCATCTCCAATCAGGAAGATTAATTGGAAGACATGATGCAACTTACTTCTGCATAAGCCACAAAGTACTTCTACTAGAAGGCAATGCGCTTGTACATAAATTAAGATGAATCTATTAAGATGCACTATTTTACTCCCTTCGTCCCATAATAAGTATTGCATTTGATTTGTCAAGCTTTATAAAGAATGTGCTTTAACTGTTTGTACATTGCTTGTCGCGTGATAAAATTGCACTAATATTATTTTCTTATTTAGAAACGCGACACTTATTTTGGAACGGACCAAAAAGGAAAGCACGATACTAATTATGAAATGGATGGAGTAATTCATTACATTTTGTTTTTGTTTAATTTGCCATCATACTAGGGTACACTGTGGAAATATCCCTTTGTTGCACTAATATTATTTTCTTATTTAGAAACGCGTCACTTATTAAGAAACGGACCAAAATGGAAGCACGATACTAATTATGAGAGGGATGGAGTAATTCATTACATTTTGTTTTCTTTTATTTGCCATCATACTAGGGTGCACTGTGGCAGTAGCCCTTCGCCACACAGAACCCCTCCCCTCAAAATGAGGCTCGGAACCTGCGATCTCATGCATGCCAGCTATATCATGGGCCAAGCTTTGGCCCCCCTAACTCCAACTTTCTAAAAAACAAAAAAGTAAATTTGAGCCCACTACCCCCTTCCCTCTTCAAAAAAATAAAGAATTGCTATCTCGTTTTTATCTTCTCTGTTTTTTTTTGATAAGATTCTCTTCTCTATTTTTTAATCAAATCTCATGATCTACAATTCCACAGAAACTGCAAAAAATACAGCATTTTCAAGCTCAAATAAATACTCCACTAATAGAAGAATCCAGCCATTCCCACTTACATGGAACTCTGGGAGTCCGCGCGAAATCCGGGTAAGATATTATCTTTGAGCTTGAAAAATGAATAATCTATGAGCAGAAATTGGAATCCGAGACATATTAGCTAAAACATCATAAATTCAAATTTAATTTCAGAGCTCGGATAAAAACTAAGTCTTCATAAAGTGTGCAAGTTCAGCATACACCATCCTAGGGCATATATTCAATTGAAAGTCAAGCATATCAATTTCTCAATCCCCAAATCAAATAATAACCTGTTCACACAGCCTTGTATGTGCTACAAACTCTGACAGAACTAGTGTGTTATTACAAAAAAAATCATATTTTATTTTCAATTTCCAGAGATATTATCAGCAACCAATTGAATTGAATCATGATGAAATCAAAGAAAAGATAACGAGACAACCTATAATCGGCGATCCAATAATGATGAAATACCTGAGATTGATTAGTACCCTTGTGAAAGAATTTGGCGAGCATGGCGATTGAATAATTCAATAGGGGTGTGGGTAGAAATGTAATGCGCGTCTGTCATATATTCATTCTCTTACCGGGTGGTGATGGCCATTTTGGGCCGTGGCCCGTGGGCGGCCCGGGCCCGCCATCCATTTGGCCCGCGCCCGTCCAAATCGTGGGCCGTTATTCGCTTGGCCCGCTTTATACACGGGGTGGACTTGAACCAAGGAGGTCCGCACGGATCGATCTTTGGCCCGCGGATTAGAAGATCCGTTTGGCCTAGAGTAGGGATGGCCAAACAGGATCGGAACCGGACCGTAACCGGAAAATCGGATCGGAACCGGATCGAAAAAGCTCGAAACCGCCATGAACCGTCACGAAAACCGGAACCGGGGTAATCGGAACCGGTTTGGAGCCGGGCCAGTTAAGGATCACCAAAATGGTGAACCGGACCGGAAAAAGCCCGAAACCGGACGAAAATTCATTGTTTTTCAATAGAATCGGACCGAAATCGGACCGGAAAAAGCCCGGAACCGGACGAACCGGGGAGAAAAACGGAACCGGATTAACCGGAACCGTGAGCAATCCGGGCCGGTTAAGGGTCATACATTTTCCGAACCGAAATCGGCGGTTCCGAACCGGAACCGGGCCGGAATCGGTTTTGGTCATCCCTAGCCTAGAGTTGCCCATCCGGTTCAAACCGCCGGTTCCGGTTCCGAACCGGCGGTTCACGGTTCCGCCACCCCTTGAACCGAAATCGGCCCGATTTATTCACGGTTCTGGTTCCCGATTCGGACCGGCCGTACGGTTCCGATTCCGGTTTTGAACCGGCAATTTCAAAAAAAAAAATTGTTTTTTTGGGCGGCCGCCCAAGAGGGCCGAATGATTTGGGCGGTTGCCCAAGTGTACAGTTTAAAAAAAATATCTTGGTTTGGGCGGCCGCTCAAGAGGGCCGAATGATATGGGCGGTCGCCCAAGTGTACAGATTTTTCAAAAAAAAAAAAACAGTTAAATTTTTAACAGTTTCCGTTAAGTTTTATAAAAAAGTTAATTTTTTTTTTAATTTTTTTTGGATAAATTTGTTTACTACATACATTTTTTGCAAAAAGATATATAAAAAAAGTTATGAATTTTGAAACAAATAAAACTTAACTTTTTTTAAAATAAACGAAAGTATATAAAAGAAAAAGGGACGATACCCTTAAATTTTATTAATTAAAATAAAATTACAAATGAGGGGGACAACTAACCTTACCCTTTTATAAATAAGGGGGGACATTTAGGAGCCTTTACCTCAACCTAACTATTATAATTAAATAAAAATAAACCTAATCTAAAATATAATCTATAAAATTACAATTAACCTAATCTAAAGTCTAAAGAGCGGCGTAGTTCATTCGGCTTCGATCCCCGATGTATCTTCATCAAAGGCCTCCTCCTCCTCGGAACTACTTCTTTTATCTTGAAGTTGTAGTTCGGCTCTATGCCAATCGCCGAGCACCATTTGATATTCTAAATTATATGGAGACAACCTTGACCTTCGATCGGACAAGACATTTCCTCCTACACTAAATACTTCTTCTACGGCGACGGTTGAGGCGGAAGCGGCTAGGATCTCCTTTGCTATCAATGATAGAATAGGATAGTTGTTTGCCCTTCGTGCCCACCACTTTGCAATATCAAATTCTTCTATAGGCTCAAAAGAAGTGATTAAATAATTTTCAAGTTCAACATAAGTGGAGCCACCTCGTTGACGACGTTTTTGAGTTCCAGAACTAATTAAATTATCTATAAAGTTAAAGGGATCGCTATCTTTGTGAGAACTATCACCTACATTTTCACTACTAGGATAAACAATATTACCAAAAAGATCATAATATTATCTATAAAGTGCATATACAATAATTTTAGTCTCAGTTACAACGTCTTTTGCCTTTGGGATAGGTCTATCTAAAAACAAATCAAAGCCGGTGGAAAATAGATTCTTATAATAATAATCAAGTATTTGTTCTAAACCATCCTCTCTTATCCTAGGATCTAATAGTTTAGCTACTAAAAACAATGGGAGAATGTTCAAAAAATATTTAAGCCATTTTGTTCTCATCTTGCTAATACATTGATGGATGTGTATTTACCCATCCAAATGATGCACTTTTAGGCTTTCTTTGTGTTTGATTCCCGAGTTTTATGTATATTTGATATGGTTTGTGAGTATTTTATGAGTACAGGGTATAAAGCTGATTAAAGGTGTATTTTATGGCTAAAAAGTGCAAAAGGAATAAAGTGGAGCGGAGCAGAGAAGGAAAATAGTGAAATAAAAGAGCTTCAAGGATCAAATTGAAAATATTGGAAAATTCAGGGACTGAACTGGAAATATGGAATTTTTGGACGAATTTGATGTATAAAAATTCATGGGATTAAATGAAAAATAAAATCTCAAAGAGCGAAGCGCAAAAGAAGTCATTATAGTGGTCAAAGTGCGATTGCAAAAGCGCGAGACGAAACGAATATACATGGTACTAAAACAAACCAAGTCATGGGCGAGGAATCAGTGTTGCTGGCCGAGAGTGGTTGGGCTGTTGGGGCCAAAGTGGCTGCAATGTTGGGCCAAGGAAGAATTGATTTGGGCCAAGCTCTTGGTCATGTTTTCTGGCAACTAGGGCGGCCGCATTAACCACAAGGGCGACCGCGCTATGGAGAATTATCTCACGCACAAAACTTCTGTCCATTAGAGCGACCGCACCATCACCAAGGGCGGCCGCGCTCTGCTCGTTCAGCACCAGTTTTTCAGCACCTCAATTGAAGGGCAATCATGTCATTTCTCAGTTTGGCCCAAAGACTTACCCTATCTATATATATTCACAGAGCCACGGCAGTTAAAGAAGAGATTATATCATATATCACAAATCATATATTTTGGAGTTTTTTATGTTTTTCTTTAACAATTCAATTGAAGGGAAGAACAATTCAATCATTCCAGGTTTTATTTTTATAAATTATGAGTAGCTAATTTATTAGATTTGTAGATTGGTTGAATCTTCACCGGATTTCTATGCAATAGTATTTTAATTCTTTCAATTTAATTCCTTCTAGTTCATTGATAAATTTTAATTTCTTATTCTTAGATTTGAGACGTATGTTAAGATACGAACTCGTCTTTGAATAACTGGGTATCGAATTCGCCATTAATTTGGGATTTTGATACATAGACCACTATTAATTGAATATCTTGGTATGTGCCGTAATAGAATCGGATCAACGTTAGGTTCTTTAATTCATGTGTTCTTAACGTATTATACCGTAATAGAATTCACAGTATTAAGAGAGTATTTAGGATTGTAATCCGGCCACCTAACCGTGTCGATCCTAGCTAAAGTGAATGAACCCTAGAAGTTGAGTTAATGTTTTATAAGTAAAATTCTGCATAGAATGATGGTGAAGTGAAATCCAATCTACGAATCTCTGCTCATAATCTGCTTTCTCGTTTAGTTAGTTTTTGTTATTTAATTTATGCTCTTAGTTTTTAAATTAAATCTATAAACTTTGGTTACTAAATTCATTGCTTTTACTTTACTTGTTTACCAACGAGTCTCTGTGGATTCGACCCCTGCATTTGCATACTGCTACACCGGTAGTGAGTACACTTGCTCGGTTTTTATTACAAGAGGAAGTTTTCCTCCATCAAGTTTTTGGCGCCGTTGTCGGGGACTTGTTGCAAGTAAACAAGTAGGTTAGGTAGTGAATTCAAGGTCGTCGTTCTTTGAAGCCTACATTGGTGCCATTGGACGATAACATAAATAGACTTGAGGAAGCATTTGAGGGCGATCCCCTCTTTAATCCCCTTTTCTCAGATTCGGAGACCGAATCAGAACCCTCCACCACCGAGGAAGAGGAAGAGAAAGCCGAGATGGCAGAACCACCGGCACAAACTATGAATGATTTCCTTAGACCTAGGGTAGACACATCTACCTCTTGCATAGTGCTGTCCGATGCAGCCAAAAATTTAGAGGTCAAAGGACAATACTTTGCCATGTTGTCAAGCTTTCACGGATTGCCTGGTGAGGATGCACTTACGTTCCTTAAAGAGTATATTATTGTTGTTGCTCAATTTTTGTTAAGACAGGGAGTGACTGAGGAGCAAATTAGACAGAAGTGTTTTCCTTACACTCTTAAGGGAGTGGCTAAAACATGGTTGATGATGCTTGTACAGAGCAGCATCAGTACTTGGGTAGAATTGCAAGATGTGTTCCTTAAAAGATATTACCCACATCATCTGTTGGCTAGTTTTAGACAGAAATTGATGACATTTTCCCAAGATGTGGGGGAGCCCTTTCATGAGGCATGGGAAAGATTTAATACAATGTTAATGCAATGTCCCCAACACAATTTCACACTACCCTCACTGAACCAAGCCTTTTATGATGGCTTGAATGACAATGGTCAATCAATGGTTGACAATGCGGCTGGAGGCTCAATAGGAGCCAAGACCCCGGAAGAAACTAAAGCTTTATATGAGATGTTGAGTGCTAATTCTCAACAAAAGAGTTCGAGGGGTAGAACAAGGGGGTATTGGATTTGACTGCTACTGATAATCTTTCTAAGCAAATTGCAGTCTTAAGTAGTAAATTTGATAAATTGACTGCTTGTGGCACTTCTGCTGGTGCCAATGTTATTACTGATTATTGTACAAATTGTGGTTTATCATCTCATGTCACTAATATGAGTCCAAGTGCAGCAAATTTCTGTTATAATCCTGAACAGGCACATGCTTTCAATGGATATGGACAAAGGCCACCACCCCAAGGCAACCAATATGGTAACTACAATCCATGGGGTGGCCATCATAATCAACAAGTGAAACATCTTCATGTGCCACCACCTGGACAACATGGTAGTGCACCTTGGGAGATGGCAGTTCAGTAGTTAAGGATGGAGATGCAGCAAAGCAACAGAAATACAGATGTTGCGTTTGAAAAGATGGGCACGCAAGTAGAGCAACTTGTGAAGGTTTGCCCAAGAGTTGATGAAAGAGAAGAACCCACCCGAGCAAGCAAAGTCAATCACAACAGTGTGGGATTAAAGTGAGGAAATTGAGGAGGTATTTCTATCTTCTCTTGATAATATTGATTGTTTTGATAATAATGATGATGTTAATGAGAATGAAAAAATTAATCATGTTCAAAAAGACCCCGGGTGCTTCACTATCCCAATTTCTTTAGGGGGTCAAAATTTTAAAGGTTTGTTGGATCTTGGGGCAAGTGTCAATGTGATGCCCTTTCATGTTTTTAAAAGTTTGGGGGTATGTGAGTTGAAACCACCAATGAGAGACTTGCAATTGGCGGATCTCTCAATTAAAAGACCCTTTGGGATTATTGAAGGGGTGTTGGTTAAAATTGATAAAATCATTATCCCCATTGACTTTTATGTGATGTGTATGGAGGGATCAAGTGAGGAACAACTGAAAACTCCCATTCTACTTGGGAGGCCATTTATGTTTGACACTAAGGCCACCATTGATGTGTGTCAAGGGGTGGTGTCATTGAGAGCTATGGGGGAGGAATGTAAATTTTGTATGCTTAAAATGATAAGAAACCCTTCCCCACAGATGGTTTCGTAGGAGCCATAACCGATTTTCCAATTTTTAAAGATGATGTGAATGGATGTGAGAAAAGTGGGGATAATGCGGACGTGTGCCTCTTGGCTAGTAACATTAAAGTCGACCAATACTCTAGGAGTAACGGGTCGTATCACTCCCCACACGACTCCCATAAAGAGTCGATTCCATCACATTTACCACAAGGGGCTTCAAAATCGAGAGTTAGTGAGGAGAGTTATAGTGATTTATCTGATTCTATATTTTTAAATATTTTTGTTCATGATAACTCTCTTGATCTTGGTTGTGAGAATGGTGTTCTGCAGGTTGAAGAAAAGATTGAGTTTGAGGGTGAGAACCCCAATAAAAAGAAAAGAAAAAGGGGTAAGCACAAGCGTAAAGTTTCAAAAATAAATGTGGCTTTATCCCTACTTGTTGACAATGGAGAGCTGAAGTGGAAAGAGAAGGGCATTTGTGTCCGTGAGGAGAAGAGATGGTCCAAAGGCCGCAAAGTTAAGGCTAAGTAAGATTGGGACCATAGTCGGGCTAACGACTCTAACCAAATGCGCTGCTTGGGAGGCAACCCAATGAGGTATGTTTTATTTTTGGTCTTAATTATTGTCTAGTAGTGTCTTGTTATCCGTTAAGCCCAAGGCACGCTTTTGTTCTCTTTGCTATGAGGACATAGCATGTTTTGAGTTTGGGGGTAGACATCTCTCCGAGTTTGTGGGTTTATAGGGGAGTGTATATAGTGTCACCCTCTAAAAAATAGAAAAATTTAAAAAATTTTGTTCTTTTCATAGTTGGGATGTTGGCCAAAGTCTGTGATGATTAGAGTGTGCTTTAATTTGAAAATCACATGTGCTATTATTAGTGTGGTGATTGGGATTGCATTGAAACATTTAAATTATGATTGCACCACCTCTCACTTCCGTATCATGTTCTTGGTCATTGTCATCAACTTAGGTGCCCTTTATGGGATCACTTTGTGTATTCTCGGGGTCCCTAGAACATGTTTGCATGATTGTCAATAACACGTCAATAGGTTACTTGATACATATGACTATTCTTTGAATCCCTTTTTGTGAGCCTTAAACTTTCTCGTCACTTATATAAAATTTTCCGCTAGAACCCCTATTGAGCTTGAAAAAGAATGGAATCTCTCACAAAGTGGGAGGTTATCTTAGACCACCATTCGCCTTCATTTGTACCTTCATTATCCCACCCTTTTAACCTATACACAATTTTTTTCACCTTTTCAAGAAAGTGAAACTAGGGAAAGAATGGGGATATTTTGGGGGATGTTTTGAAAATCAAAGGATGGAGTGGAAAGTGGTCACGAAAAAAAAAGGGTCATGTTATGTAATGAAAAGAGGGACTTGAGCAAAATATTAAATGCACATTTTCTGTGATACATTTGTGCAAAGTAAAAAAAAAAAAAAAAGCCGTGCCTTCTCTAATGTGAAGTGAAAATTATGTTTCAAGGTGACCAAAGAAAGTAATGGAATGTGCTCAATCACATGTCAATGTATGAAAAAGTTTTAGTTTGTGGGTTGGCACATTGGGAAGTAGGAGAAATTATCATCAAAGTGAGGATGTATTGAAGACTTTCTAGTTTCATTTTCTTGTTTTCGTATGTCCTTACCTTCATTTGTTACCATGAACCTAGCCCTGCGATCTTTCGCACTTAACTTTTAAGCCATATTATTCTTTCAATATCGAGTAACCGGGTTGATAATCGTGTAAATATGCATATGAGTGTCCTTTTTTGGGTTGTACTGTCTATGACATATTGATTTAGAGCATCACTTAGTGAATCCATAAACAATCTTAGGTTGTTGACAGTGACCTCCCATAATTCATTCACCATTCAGGCCGCGGTGGAAAATTGTGAGTTTTATGCTTCAATGTGATTGTAATCCCATTACTGTGGTGGCACTTGTTGATTATGTGTGTTGGTGAGAATCTGAGACTTGTATGACCAATGACTCATCTGTGATAGAACATCCTAAAAATAATTATTTTGCTTTAATGTTTTATTATTAATAGTTAGAGTAGTTTTATTTTTATTTCTTTTAATTTTGTTTTACTCGGGACGAGCAAAAGGTTAGTTTGTGGGTGTTTGATGGATGTGTATTTACCCATCCAAATGATGCACTTTTAGGCTTTCTTTGTGTTTGATTCCCGAGTTTTATGTATATTTGATATAGTTTGTGAGTATTTTATGAGTACAGGGTATAGAGCTGATTAAAGGTGTATTTTATGGCTAAAAAGTGCAAAAGGAATAAAGTGGAGCGGAGCAGAGAAGGAAAATAGTGAACTAAACGAGCTTCAAGGACCAAATTGGAAATATTGGAAAATTCAGGGACTGAACTGGAAATATGGAATTTTTGGACGAATTTGATGTATAAAAATTCATGGGATTAAATGAAAAATAAAATCTCAAAGAGCGAAGCGCAAAAGAAGTCATTATAGTGGTCAAAGTGCGATTGCAAAAGTGCGAGACGAAACGAATATACATGGTACTAAAACAAACCAAGTCATGGCCGAGGAATCAGTGTTGCTGGCCGAGAGTGGTTGGGCTGTTGGGGCCAAAGTGGCTGCAATGTTGGGCCAAGGAAGAATTGATTTGGGCCAAGCTCTTGGTCATGTTTTCTAGCAACTAGGGCGGCCGCATTAACCACAAGGGCGACCGCGCTATGGAGAATTATCTCACGCACAAAACTTCTGTCCATTAGAGCGACCGCACCATCACCAAGGGCGGCCGCTGCGCCTGTTCGACCAGCTTTTCAAAGACCTCAATTGAAGGGCAATCATGTCATTTCTCAGTTTGGCCCAAAGACTTACCCTATCTATATATATTCACAGAGCTACCATAGCTAAAGAAGAGATTATATCATATATCACAAATCATATATTTTGGAGTTTTTTATGTTTTTCTTTAACAATTCAATTGAAGGGAAGAACAATTCAATCATTCCAGGTTTTATTTTTATAAATTATGAGTAGCTAATTTATTAGATTTGTAGATTGGTTGAATCTTCACCGGATTTCTATGCAATAGTATTTTAATTCTTTCAATTTAATTCCTTCTAGTTCATTGATAGATTTTAATTTCTTATTCTTAGATTTGAGACGTATGTTAAGATACGAACTCGTCTTTGAATAACTGGGTATCGAATTCGCCATTAATTTGGGATTTTGATACATAGACCACTATTAATTGAATATCTTGGTCTGTGCCGTAATAGAATCGGATCAACGTTAGGTTCTTTAATTCCTGTGTTCTTAACGTATTCTACCGTAATAGAATTCACAGTATTAAGAGAGTATTTAGGATTGTAATCCGGCCACCTAACCGTGTCGATCCTAGCTAAAGTGAATGAACCCTAGAAGTTGAGTTAATGTTTTATAAGTAAAATTCTGCATAGAATGATGGTGAAGTGAAATCCAATCTACGAATCTCTGCTCATAATCTGCTTTCTCGTTTAGTTAGTTTTTGTTATTTAATTTATGCTCTTAGTTTTTAAATTAAATCTATAAACTTTGGTTACTAAATTCATTGCTTTTACTTTACTTGTTTACCAACGAGTCTCTGTGGATTCGACCCCTGCATTTGCATACTGCTACACCGGTAGTGAGTACACTTGCTCGGTTTTTATTACAAGAGGGAGTTTTCCTCCATCATACATTCACCTAAAATTGGACAATCTTTAAAATGCGTAAATATATAACTAATTTTAGCGGCGTGTTCTATAACTAACGGTGAAGTGAGATAGTAAGAACCGGATAATTGTACGGTAGCATTTTTAAAAACTTTCAAAATTTTCTTTAAATTATTACAAATATTCCATTGATGAGGCAATATTATAGTTGAATACTCTATTTGTTGAATAAACTGACACAATAGTTCACGAAAAGCATAAGAGTCGGATAACATTTTATAAGTGGAATTCCATCGGTTTGAAACATCTAGGGAAAATCTTTTAGGTGGGATATTATTTATTTTACAAAATCGAAACCACAATTTTGTTACACTATGATTTCTCATTATATAAGCAAGAACTTCCTTAATTGGGGCTACATGTTCCTTTAAAGTTGATAAACCATCTTGCACACACAAATTTAAAATATGACATATGCACCTAACATGAAAAAATTTACCCCTAATGGATGGTTGACAAATATCAATGAGTGATGGTAGACTAGCAGCATTATTAGCAGCATTATCAAATCCAATTGAAAAAATTTGTGAACTAATCCATATTCTTGTAAAACTTTAGCAATTTTATTACAAATATTTTGAGCATTATGAACAGTATCAAAAGATTTATATGCAATTAATCGTTTTTGTAATTTCCAACTACTATCAACCCAATGACATGTAATTCCTATATAGCTACGAGTTTGCCAATGGTCACTCCATATATCGGCACATATTGACAATTTTTGGGGTAAATCTTTAAACGTATTAATTAAAGTTAATTTCCCTTGTAGATATTGGGCTTTAGTATCACGAGTACTTGTATTTTTATTAATTTCTTTAGCCGCGGGATTTAAACAAAGTTGTGCCATATTAGACCATAATCTATCATTAGTAAAATTAAAGGGTAATCCTTTAGCAGCAGTATATTTTGCCATTTCTCTTCTATACGTTGCATTATCAAATTTAAATAATTGCGAAGACGTACCTTGTGAGGATCCCGTAAATCCTTGTAGTTGTGTTTGATCTTGGGCATCTCCAACTTGGTCGGGGTGCCTTGACGTCAAGTGTCTTTTAAATGTCCCATAACCACCTCCATGGGTAAAGGCAAATTTTTGAGTGCAATGGTTGCAAGAAACAGTGTATTGGTTGGTACCAAGAATTGGCACTTTTGAAAAGTGCACGGTCATGATGTCCGACCTCCCCATGGTTCGACCTCCTCGACCTCGACCTCGGATTTGAGTTTGACCACCCCCTCGCGCTTCACTTTGGGTTTGAGTGGTTTGAGTGTTACTCCCTTCGGTATGACCATGACCACCCATTGAAAATGTTGCATCAACTTCGTCATCGCTCAAATCAAGCGTTTCATGTGGTAGTGCTTGTACATTAAGATTATCCCAAATGGAATCATCGGGGGGGGGGGAATTGGATGCGTAGTTGATACATTCTTTCCCTTATCACCACGGCCGCCACGAGATGAAGATATTTTTTTGTGAAAAGATGAAATTATGTGAAAAAAATGGAATTATGGAGACTTTGAGTTTGAGACTTTGCAAGTTTGAGATAATATAGAGATTAATTGAGAGAGAGATTTGAGAGATTGAGAGAATGAGTAGAGAATGGAGTGAGAAAAATGAAGGGAGGGGGAAGGTATTTATAGGTTGGAGAGAAAAAGAAAAAAAAAACGTTTTAGGGACCAAAATAAAAAAAAATCGTTTTAGGGACCAAAACGGTTAAGATTTTTTTTTTTTACATTTTGGTCACTAAAAAGTCAAAATGACCGTTAGATAACGGTCATTAAACAGAGACCGTCGGATCAGCCAAATCAATGGCCCAGATCAACTAGCCGTTAGGATCACGGTTCCGGTTCGTGAACCGGCGGTTCCGGTTCCGGTTCCTGAACCGGCGGTTCACCGGTTTTTGAATATACGAACCGTAACCGGACCGAAAAACCGCCGGTTCACCGGTTCAGGCGGTTCACGGTTCGACCGGTTCGGTTTCCCTCCGGTTTTGGGCCGGTCCGGTTCCGGTTTGAACCGCCGGTTCGGACCCGATTGGGCATCTCTAGTTTGGCCCGTTGCAATGAGGTTCCCACGGACCTGTTTGTATAAATGTCTAAAATATCCTCAAATATAACTGTTAATAAATTCATTTGAGAGGTATTTTTGTCCAATTTACACATAACGACTCATTTATCAGATTTTAATTTTTTGACCTGTTTGTATAAATGTCTAAAATATCCTCAAATATATATGTTAATAAATTCGTTTGAGAGGTATTTTCGTCCAATTTACACATAACGGCTCATTTATCAGATTTTAATTTTTTGGGACATAATTATCCCTCCCAACAGCCATATTTAGGGGTAAATTTGGTAAAAAAAATTATAATTAGTATTGATGATGTAGGAAACGGTCTAAACCAGCCTTAGTCCAGCAATTAGGTTGATCTCCAGCTAATAGACATGAAACCACGAACAAATGACTAGCCGGGTTGGCCTCCGGCTAAGACCCTCCGGCGTGATGATGAGATAACGTATATTGTGCTTATAAACTTAATTGAATAATGAAATACTCAAATAGCAAATAAGACATTACCCTTGAACGTTGGATGTTGTAAGGTATTTATAGAGTTGGTGTAGGATTGTGTTGAATCCCTAGAATCACGGGGATGATGTTGGCGTAACTGACTCCGAGAAAGTAGGAGACGGTTACAAATAACGACGTGGGTTGGCGCACGTGTTGGTAGGTCGAGGTCGACTGAATAGTCAAGGGCGACCTGACTTTGTGACTTAGCTTGATATGAATTGTATAAATATATGATCGTAAGTCAGACAAAGCTAGGTCGGGACCACGGAGGGTCGGACAATGAGCTAGGTCGACTAATCGATGATGGGTCGTTGGCAATGTAGCAATTGGGCCGGCCCATTCAATAATAGAGTAAATTGGCAATTGAAATGTTGGGCTTCATTTGTTGGGCCTGGCTCGTCATATTTATTCCGTTCAATGACCCCCAACTTTCTGAGTTGACTTTGTCGACTAGGAAGTTATGAAAATTTTGTGGAGCCTTACATAGCTCGTCGATGGATGGTCGACGTTGTTGAATGGTCGATGTTGTTAGATGGTAGACTGAGTTGACGTGGCTTGATCTCGACCATTGACTTTTTTGACGGTTGGATGTGTTAAAGCGTCGTAATGATTATATGATTCTGGCGATTGGACATCCGTCTTGGAAACCGTTGCTGGCATTAATTGACGTTATCAACCGTTGTGCCTCCTACCCTTTCCAATTCAGGAAAGGATTTGGAAATATATAAAAAGGAGAAACATTTTCCAATTAGAACTTTACAAACCCCAAATTCTCAAAAACCCTCAGCAAGAACAAAGGCAAAGCAGATCGATTTTCTGGCGTAACCTAGCATTCCGCTTCATCGTTGAGTTCCTTCTTCTTCAATTTAACCAAGGTACCCTTCGATTTCTCTGTATTTAGGTTTAATTTCAAGCTTTTCCCTTGATTTCGCCATGGCTAGGACTTTCGGTGAGCTAGGTGTTAAATACGGGTACAACTCCAGTAACCTTAGGGTTTATAAACGGTTAGAGGGCCCATGGAAGGAGATGGCTAGAGAGGAGTGTATCACTATTCTGAAAAGGTGGGGGTTGTGTTATGGCGTAGTAGATTTCCCAGCCGATGAAAGTATGGGGGATTTGGAGGTGGATGATCCACGGATTGTCCGCTTCCGTCTCTTCAATAAACTGATCGACCACTTTATTATTTTCTACATCAAGTCCAATAAACCCCCTTTTCATAGAAAAATATTAGAATTCCCATGGGAATCTAGGTCGCCCATAGGTAGCTCAGAACATACGTCAACTAGGACTGATTCCCCTGTTTTTGTGTCTTCTGTAGATATGGCAGATCAACAACGACCCACGGCTTCTACCTCGTCGAGCTCCTCCTCTGGAAATATTGTAGATGCCTTCTGCTCGATGGTAATGAGAGAGGATACGTGGCCCCCAGGCCGGCAGTTGGCAAGAAGAATGCTGACTCAAGGATCAAGATCCTGCATGACTTCTTCGAGGTCTCCAGGGAGGATTTCCATCTAACCCACTACACTGAGAAGCAAAGGAAGGCCCAATCTTGGACGCATTGGGCCCTGAATCCAGCTAAGGTAGCCTTCTACTATGGTCAGTTTGAGCCCGGTCTACGCCTCCCCCTTGATCCATTCATTTGCAAATTCTTGGAGTGTTTGGCCGCTGTCCCTATGCAGCTAGGAGCCAACACCGTCAGGGTACTTGTATGCTTTGCTATGGTCTGCCGATTTGTTGGGTACGAACCGTGTATGAATGTTTTTAGGAGGTTTTCTAAGGTAGTGGTAAATGATAAGACCCTTGGGATTAGCACTCCGACCAAGGCTAAGGCTCCTAAGCTGTTTGTTAGTTTGCCCGACAAAGTATCTGGGTGGAACTCCCATTTAATCTTGGTCGAGAGTAGAAAAGGTTGGGAATTCCCTTTGCCTGAAATGGATGCACATCCAATGAAGGAGGAGGACTATTGGGTCCCTGAGTGGAGTGATGAGCTTACTCCTAGGTTGGTACTGGTAGCCCGGAGGAGTACCATCAGATGGTCCACCTTAGGGTCGGATAAATATTATTTCATTTAGGATGGCATGATGCTGGGAGGGGATGGAGAGATAGCCCCTCTAGTGCCCATAGTTCGCAGCCTTAGGTATCTCGAGTGGGTCATCCATGAACGGGAAATATTTGAGTCTCAGTGTCACTTCTGTAAGAAGACGGTCAACCACTGCAGACATACCCCTCACTATGGCGGTTAAGTGTTTACTCGCTTTTTTCCTTTACTAGTAAATTTTTGCTTGCATACTTCTTTTACTAACTGTTTCCTTGTCTTTGACTGTGCAGTTCTTACCCCCGAACAAGAAGCGAATATGGATCGCATAGTTAGTGTGAGTGACATGAGGAAGAGCAGGAAGGCCCATGGAGCTGACAATGCTCGGACTAGCAGAGAGAAAGAGGCCATCGATAGAAACGCATTGCTTCCTAAGGCAGGTGTGGGGATGGTCCCCATATATGGATCTGGGTCGGTTGAGCAAATTGAGCATGTTCCAGAAGTGCGAGTAGCAGGGGGAGGAGAGGAAGTCGACATTTCAACTGAGCAGGCTTCGGGCTCCGATCCAAGGCATGAACCGGTGGAGGCAGCTACCATTGAGGTAGTTGACTTGGAGCTCGACAACGTCGAGCCAGAAGATCATGAAGATACCCTTCCTCTCACCAGGCTAAGGAAGAGGTCACGGGCCGACCAAGGTGATGAAGGAGCTGGTACTTCCAATCCTCTTCCTCCTCCACCTCCCTCTACCCAAAGCATAGAAGATGTGCCAGCTAGGCTGGAGAGGTTGAGCGACGTCCCTCCTTTTGAAGGGGTTGACTCTTTGAGCCGCCAATATCCCGAGCTGGGATTGGGGTGAGCTGTTGCTCGAAGGGCAGCCAGTAGGGATCTTCTTGCCCGATTTGCTGAAGAGGGGCTTAGCCCGGAGGAGTTCAACGACAGAGCGGGCCTCCTTCACTCCGAGTTAACACTTGTACTTTCTTCAATTGTTCCTTTTCTTTTTGATAGTCATGTGTTTTGATCGCTGTGCTTTTGATAACTGTGGTACTAACTTTTTTCTTTCTGTTGTGTAGTCTCTTGCTTTGATCGAGCAAACCAAGAGTAGTTAGAGGGCGGCCTTAGAAAAGGAGCAGATCGCCTCTACTCAATATACCAGGAAGGCCCGGGAGGTGATAGGTTAAAACTCCCACTTGTAATAAAAACACCTCGCAAGTGTACGAGTGTCGTTGTGATAGCGTACACAAGTAGGGGTCGTGTCCACGGAGATTTGTTGGGTGATTAAGTTGATTTGAGAAATGTAAAACAAAAATAATAAAACAACTAAAAGGGGAGGGGTTTGGATTTTTAAACTACACTACAAATACTAGCAAGAAAGCAAATAATAAAGGCAAGAACAATTAACACTAAGGATTCAAATAATATTAAAGGGATTCCATGGATTGGACTTAACACACCACTAATCTATGCCAACTTTGATAAGAATCTTGATTCCAATCTAGAGTTCATTCACTAGGGTAAATATTGGGACGGTGAGACGGCCGGATTGCAATCTTACTTTTACCAACCAATTTTACTTCACAAATCAAGTTTATAAAATTAATTTAGAAAGCATTACACTTTAAGGAATGTATGAACAAAACCCACTTTGATTCCAATCAAGTTTTCACAATGGGTTTCTCATCAAAGCATTGATCAAAATAGAGAAATCCCCAAATCAATGGAAGAATTCAAAACCCAAATGATTAAAAAGGTCATTTAAGACTAGATCAAAAATGCAACATTTTTAACCCTAAATTAAGAAGATGCACAGATGAGCTAGAATGAAATTAATTGGGTAAAGTAATTATGGCATAGATTAAATGGTGGTGCTTACATCCAATCCATGGAATTAGAAAATTAGCTACTCCTAAACATAAAGATAAAAAGGAAAACACTAAATAAAAAAAAAAAGAAAAAAACTTACTAAGACCTCGGAACAGTGATTTGGCTCCCAGCCTCCCTCCTTCTCCAAAATAAACATAAACCCTAAAATATGACAATACCTTCTATTTATACAAAGAGGAACAAGGCTGGGGCTGAAAAAGGGCTTTAAAATAAAATGGGGGCAAGGCCTAGAAATGGCAGAAGGCCAAACAAAAAAAACAAAAGAGGCCCAAAGCAAACAAGGCAATTTAAAGAACTTGGAACAAATGGCCTTGGCTTGGCGCTGGGAAAAGACTTGGGCGGACGCCGTAGTTTCTTGGGCGATCGCCGAAGAGGTTCGTCCCAACAAGGGTGGCCGCCGTTGATTTCTTTGGCCATCAGTTTGTTCTTTTTCTTCATTTCTTTCTTTATTCAGTAACTAGTGCTACACCCGTGCGTTAAACGCAAGGATAAAAAACTATTTCAAAGAAAGTTAAAATTATAAGAAATTATCCATGTATAAAATTATACATAAAGATAAAATAATAATTGTTAAGACAATAATTTTCCATAAATTGATGATAATATTAATGAAATAATATTACAATTTTTAATACATTTTTTGTACACAACATTAGTTGTTATAACTTCAGAAAATTGCACTTGCAGTTAGTTTTTCACAATTTTAGAAAAATAAGTATCTTTCTAGAAGTACGAAGATGGGAAGTGTTTTAAAATGAAGAAAGTATCAACATTTGTTTCTTAGCCCTAATTTTTAGGAATAGGTCTCAGTCAATTTCAAGCATCCAAGCATCAAAATGGAGAAGGAATTCCTCACAAACCTATGATATCTAGTATTGGTTTAAAAACATCATCAAAACCAAACATGTAGAATGTATATGTGTAACGACCCCAACCCTAGGCACTCATTTTAAATATTAAATTATATGCTTTTAATATTTATGTTATCTTTATATGTTCAATTATATCTTTAAAATTCTTAAGTTAGGATAAATTGGGTGAAAAGTAAATTTAGGATCTTATAAGAATTTATTGGACATTAAATAAAGAAACTAGGAGAAATAATAAAAATAGGAAAATGTTAAATAATGTAGGGAATTTAAATGAGTAGGATGAATTAATGGGATAAGATATTTTAATTTGGGTAGAGGAAGCCTTGGGTTATTTCCCATGGGGGGGCCAAAAATACTCCCTTCCTCCTACCATGCCAAGTGTCACACCCTTCTCAACTCTCTTACTCCCTTCCCCCTTCCCCTCCTTCTTCTCATTCACTACACAAAAATCATCCTAGAGGAAGCTTTGAATCCTCCATGGAAGCTCCCACTCACCAAGCCTTGAAGCCAAGCATTCCTCACCAAAAATCAAGTCTAAGAGCACTTTTAAAGTTGGATCATCTTGGGGAACTCATCTAACTAGAAAGATCAATCTTCCCTTCTAAAACCCTAAAGTGAGTTGTTATGACTTCCCTTCTTATGAATGTTCATAAATTATAAATGTTATTCTTGTTATGTTAATGAGTGTTACATGCTTTAGAAACTTATATGAGTTGGATAATGAGTAAATGGTTTGGATTGAGGTTAATGTGCTTGGAAGATGATATAGAGGGTATAAAATGGGTAAAATGTGGAATGATAAATAACTTAGAACTTCTTTCTTTTGGGTTGCACGATTTAGGATGAACTTAGTAAAGTTAGGAAATTTTCTTAGGGATTCTTGAATTTAGAGTGGAAAGAAATGTGGAAAGGAAGAGAAAATGGTTGGGAAGTGTCATACTAAAGTTGGGATATACTAGTATTAGTTTGGGTGAAAGAGATACCCCAAAATATGATGAAATCAAGCCAAAATCAACCCAGAACGGCAACGGGACGGCTCGTCCGTATGGGACGACTTCGTCCCCAATGTGCTTGGCTCGGCTTCGATCGTCCCCTTGTGGGGAATAATTGGTTATGCAGGGGACGACTCGTCCCCTGGGATTGTAAAAATTTCCCCAACTTGTGATGGTCATAACTTAATCATATTAAATCGGAATTGGATGGTTTTTGGGTCTAAATTGGGTATTTTTCTGAGTACTTTCTGAATGTGATGGTTTCATAGCTAAAGAAGTTATACTTATGTCCCAAAAATCTGATTTGGTTATAGCAGGTAGTATTGTACTTTAGAAGTTGAGTGAAAATTGAATAAATCATAGTTAATTCATACGAACTCGAAATTGGATGGTTCAAGAGTCCAAATTGAGTATTTTTAGGTGATCTTTCAAATGGAATTGGTTTTATAAACTAAATATGTAATGATCATTTCCAGATATTCTATTTTACTATGGTGGTGTGTTTATTGTAGTATGTGGAAATACTTGATATCCTTGAACTCTAAATTGTGATACTTCTTATTATGGATGATATTGTAACATAGCTTGTTATAATAAATGTGTAGACCTTATGTGTTACACATTTTGGACTCATTGATATATTTCGATATAAATGCTGCACTCTGATTATTGGTTGAACATGAGTATATTTACCATGTTGATATATTGTTATCCCTTTTTGTGGATTTTATTCAAGTATCTATTATGTGCTTGATAATGTTGAATACTTGTTATAGTATTTCTGTCGTTATGACATTGTTGTAGGATTCCCTACTTTGGAATTCCTAAACTGTACATGTTGATACAAAGATTTATAGCCGTTGTGCTAATATGTTGAATACTTGATATAGTATTGCTATCTTCATGATATCTTTGTTGTGGTATGTATCCCTACTTTGGATCATACAATGTTTGGTTAAGCAAGTATGTTATTACTGTGCTTAGTTATGTAAATCCAGCTGGTATTGATTTAATTGTTTGTTGGGCAATGTTATGGATTTATAATGGCACCGAGCCGAGTTCATTATAATTCATACATTGCCGAGTTTGTCCCCCTTGTGTGGGATTTGTGGGCTAGCATCTCCTTTTGAGGTAGATGGTCTAGTTTTCATAGGGGATACGACGTGTGTCAGAGTCCCAGAGTCTTGTTATTGTTCATGGTTCCGGAACCGCTCATCAATGTTATTCTTCTTTGCTAGGATGTGTATATCCTTTTGGAGATAAAACCTTGGCTCGAGTATCCTTCTAAGTGTTACCTTATCGTACTTATGTGTTGTGATATATTCATGCTTTGGTAGTCGTTGTTTCCAATACCGGTATGGGACGGTTGGCGGCGGGGAGGCCTCTCGGGTTATGTGAATATGTCTTTTTGATGTGTGCATCTTATATGGCATATTGCCGCATCCATAATAGCTTCTTTGAGATTTATTCTCGCCCCTCTCCCTTTTCTTGTTTTAGATTCCGAGACAGGTGGACCCGGCCAAGTAAGGGCGGTGAGGAGTTTGGAAGTTATATTGTGGGCATTGTCGGGGTATGATTGGGTTGGTATAGAAGGTGTACTTTGGTATAACTTATTTACGGAATTGTATTTATAAGTCTTCGCTTTATGTTATAACGTAGGCCTTTTTGTAACTAAAACAGTTTCTTACTTTCTAAGTTAGTCAACTATTTCTTCATTGTGAAAAGGAGTAGATCCATGTTTGAAATGGTTATAATAATTGTATTTATTTTCGAAAGTTAAATAAAGATTTTTAAAAGTTTATGAAAATCGGGTTAGTTTGAGGACGCTCCGGCTTGGGACACGTGTAGGTTCGGGTCGGGGTCCTCACGGTTGGTATCGAGCTCGGTTAGAATTCTCGGGGTAGAGTCTAGGCGAGTGAGAGTGTGCGATAACTTACGTCGAGTGTTTAATGCAGGAATTTGTTCAATGACAGAAAATAATGTTGTCCAACCAAGGAATCAAGGAAAGGTGAGTTTTGGAAAGATAGATTTCCCCACCACCATTTGAGGTATTTTACCTGTCTCCGGAATTAGGGTTCATACTTTTATAAATCCTCGTGCATTCGTTCTCATGTGGCATTACATTTCATCTTTATGTGCATAATTGGCCTAAAAGTTGTTTTATGTGCTGGAGGTTCTACCCCTATGGGGCCGTGCCTCGAATCATCCTTAAATTATCTTGGTAGTTGTGATTTAGTGGGCATGTATTGCCGGTGGATTTGGTCGAGTTACCAATCCGTGAATCATCGTCATATTAACATGAATTATTTGAGTGGTGATTGTAATTTGGGAGGACTGTCGGAAGAAGCGAGTCTCCTTATCTACGTTTGATTTACCTCCGTGTATAATTGAGTCGGATAAATTATTGATTGATAGTATGTCACATATGCGTAAATGTCGAAAGTAGGACCTAAAGAATGTGGAGGTTATGTGTTATATTTAAGTAGAAGAACCTTGAATTATCTCATGTGCGGTGGTAAATGAATTTGTGAACTCTTAGTTGAGGTTAGGTATATGACCTAATTAGGAGTGGTTTATAGTAGTATAACATGCGTGAGTATTTATACATTGGTGTCTCGTGGTAGAGACTAGGTATATGAGACTAGTATTGGAAGTGATAGTCTAAGTGAGATTATATGAGTTATAGAATGTCGCGAGTACAAGATCTTATAGAACTAGTATAACCTTGCCTTAGGTGTTATTAGTGGACTAAGTGGTGTTTTCTATGTGAGTTTCAAAAATGGGTTTTCATCAGGTATCATACCAGGACATTGAAGCTTTGAATTGATATAAGGTACTATTTTAGTATTCGGATCCCTAGATAGAGGACACTAATTGGGAGGACAATTGATGATTCATTTTGGGAAAATTATTTGATAAAGAAGATAATGAGCGTAGTGTATCTCCATAAGGGTAAATTGTTACTACATTTAGAAAAGATGATACTTGGTGGTTAATTATAAGGTTATAGAGATCTTAAATAGGTAACTACTTGAAGAATAAGTATTCGTTAGCACTTGTTGACGATTTGTATGGCGATTTTAGAAACTAGTAGGATACTCAATGGTTATTAGTTGGATTTTTCGGAGTGTTACAATTACAGTGAGAATTTGCTTTAAGGATATACTTAAGACAACATTTATATCTAGTATGACCATTTTGAATTGTGGATTGTGTATTAGTATGGAGATGTAAATAGGGTAAATGCGAAGAAGTATAATAGATACAGTTATTGGTGACTTAAAGGATCAACTTCAGGAATTGGTAATGTATATATATGGTTTGTTTTGAGAGACGATTAGCATTTGATGAGAAAGGAAAATGAGGATGAATCTTATGGGAAGAAAGGATACTTTAGGATGATTATACCCTATAGGTCGATTTAGTTGTGTGACTCATATGAGGGATTAGTGTGATGCTTGAGAGATATTGGCGTTATGCAGATTTTGAGTTGTTGATGGTTAACAAGAAGTAAGTTAGTTTGCACTGTTAAGGTTAATTGCAATTTGAGGATGATTTACCTAGTTTATAATCTTAACGAATGTTTTCGTGTTATTTATCGGTGATAGTAATAAATATTCCGAGATTGTGTTTTCTTATAGGGAATTTAACTAAGTAAAAATATTATGTTAGAATTATTTTAAATGTGCTTTAAAACTTTGGATTGTATATTGAACTTCGGTATGAGCAATTGTGCCCTTCGGGGATAGTTGATGTAATAAGGTCAGTAAACCGTTTTTATGTAAATTAAAATCTGTGAGTAATTTAACTATCTACCACTGGTATGGGACGGTTGTAGATAATTAAATCACTCGAGTTATTTTGTTAGCTTATCAATCTTTTGAAAATTCTTAAAATTGTGAGTGGTTTAGTTAATTAAAACTGGTATGGGTCGGTTTTAAATAAATAAACCATTCGAGTCTCTTTTGATCTCTTTTATCTATCCTTTGGTATTCTAAAAGATATAATTTGTACAGAAGCAAGTAGAAAAGCAACATAGTTCCCTTATAATGATTACTTGTATTCAAGTTTTGATCCGAGAAATGATTGATAAATTGTGGGGTTATTAATGTGTCGGTCGCAGTAGACTCGGTTTTGTTTTGGAGTTGGATCGGCTCCGTTGTGGGCGGCCAACCTTTTGATTGAATATTGATCTGTCACTGGACCTGAACATAATTAGAGCATTGAATTATGTTATATAGTCGACTAGTATTCCGTTTATGGGAATCATGGTCTTATTAGCATGTTTACATTATTATTTTCATAGGCAGTTATTTAATGTTGTATCATGGGAATTGAGAATGAGATAATTGAAATAACTCGTTTTGGGTGAGTCAAGTCTTATACTAGTTGTTTCCAAATGTGGAGTTGGGATATTGCCGTTAGAAGATTTATTAAAATATTTAGAGTTCTAGATTGAGCTTGAGAGTAGTACCGCGATAGATTTTGTGGTTGAGTTACCTTGGAAGTAAAAAGGAGTATGTTGTTTTGTTAGAGAAAGTTGAGTGTATTTCCTACTCTTTGTATATGTATATTGTGATGAGATTCATTG